>SCLF01171100.1:0-10155 GCA_004367975.1 Mesochordaeus erythrocephalus
CTTAAAAAATTAACATCATAAAATTAACATCAAAAGATGCACAATCAAAAACTCTGCAGGAATATGTAAACATTATTTTCATATCTTGTCTGTGTCGGGCTCCATAGATCTGTCTAGAAAAGCGAGGGCCGGTTTGAAACGGCCCCGATAAATCATGTATGCTGTGCACGTCAATTAAAAAATATTACGGCATTCTCGAGACACATGCTAAAACTTAGAGGACGTTTAGTTTTTCTCGAATATAAATATTGAAAAATACAGTTCTCGACGCACTAACTTACAGAACAAAAATTCCAGGGTACAGTTTTTTTTTTTATGAAAATCTATTTATGGCTGAGAAAATGGCATTTATAGGTAATGAACACTTTGTACGGCTAGAAAATTCTGGAAAATTCGTTAATCAGGAAAAAAATTAAAAGGAAACGATATATGGTTATCGAAAAGCTAGGAAGAAGTCACGTAAAATAATTACTAGTAAAACATCCTTTTAAATACAGTGATGTTGAAAAAATTGCCCGATCGTATATTTTCTTCTCGATCGTCTCACCGGAAAATCAATCCATAGTTTGTAATAAAATGTCTACCATTTGAACGTTGCTTTCGAATGGTAAACCTTTTATTAAAAACTATTCATGGATTTACCGGAGAGGCGGCTCGAGAAAAACATATACGATCGGGCAATTTTCCAACATCACCGTATATAGAATGAAATACAAATCTTACTTAGCTTATCCTCAATGTCTAGTTTTCATTTTGCTTTATTTAGTGATAAATCTCAATAATCCCGGGCATATGAAAATATATATATATATTCAGTTATATTATTCGATTAGATTCAATTATTAGTATTATAATAAATTATTGTCTGTATGCATAGGTTTAAAGCAACCCGTAATTTTCTGATCGTTATTTTTTAGCCTGAATATAGTCAACCGATACATTATATAGGCATTCTATAATCATTAATTACGTTATTATATTATGCTGCTTTCGTACGAACGGATTTATGTCAAGCCTTTAAAGTCTGATTTAAATTAAATAATCTCGTCATGTTTGGACAATCCTACCCAGAAAGCAAACCAGTTATTACTTTATTAGTTTATGAGAAACCTTTCCCGCGATGCCGGTTTTGTATTTTATCAAGTTAAGCGTTTCCTTAACCCTCTTAGCAAAATTTTCTCGTCTTCGTTTTGAGAAATTTGACCACGATTTGGTCATATGAGATTAACGTTAGAAAGCGAGAGATTACGTCATAATAAAACCCTGCACCCACACCGACTCGAAGATGTAATCGTTAGATATCAGATTACTCATATTATGAGATGTATACCACTAGACTGTAAAATACTACACCGATACACCAACGTCATTGAAGCGAGACCCAAACCACTCCCCCATAGAATTGATGACGTTACAATAAATATCAAAATGACCTCCACTCAAAGCCGGATTTGAAGACAACAAGACAAGTTACGAACGTATTGGCCTGGAAGCAGAAATATTTTCTATGGAGAATTTTAAATATTAACTTCTAGGGACTATGTATCAAAAACTGTAGCCATTTTCGTGGTGAAAAAAAAAACCAATAAGTGGTTAGTAAGGGTTAAATCTATGAATGGAACCATACTCTAATATATTTAAATTTGGTCATATCTGTCACTTACCAATCCAGGCCAAATTGAATCAAATATATTTTCTGTCATATTGGCTGCGAAAGGATATTTGGCTGTTTTTAATTTCCGATACACAATATGTATACAGGTCTAATGTGTGCTTAACCACACTGAGCTACAATTATAATTATAGCGTTATTTTTGGATCCGGTACAAAACATTGGTACGGGAACATGTGCTCAGTCACCAGCCAAATTTTGTTCACAACATATGCAGGAATCTTATCAAGTTCGAGTTTTTCCTAAACTTAAATAAAGCCTGAATGTATATCTCTGTTCACTGGTTGAATTCGTGCTAATGCTAGCTGAATAAATTCTAACCTTGTACCAGATTCAACACGGCACTACCAATTGCTACCCATTCCCCGTTCTGATCGATTTCCAGGTAAAAGTTCACCAACTGTTCATTGGATTCAAATATAAAATGAAATACAGCATTTTGATCAAATTCATATCTGAATATAGGTGTTAGCAAATCTCATCGAATGGCAGACAATGATACTTTCGAAACTTTGAATGATTGGAGATAAACTTAACGGGACCTTTATAGTTACGTATCAATATAAGAAATGAACTCATGAAAATGTAGCAAACGCAGTTGGAAATGATTGTTTAATTGTAGTGTGTATTATAAGAATAAGTGGGTTGACTCATCGAAAAATACCGTAGACGTAGGCATTTAGACATTTGGAAATATGTCCAATTTTAAATATACAATTAAGTCGCCGGCTTTCAGCTGTATAAACACTTGAGCCGGATGATATAGAAACCTATTCAGTAGATTATTATAGTGAAATTGAAACTCCTGTGATTAACACTGGTTTAGAATAACCTTAATTGAAAGCGCCTTGAAGACGTTTCACGATTTGAAAGCTGTAAATTTCCAGAGTAATGGACTACCGAAAAAATAAGATGCTTAGAATTACAAATCTACACATTACGAAGCCGGCAAGCATGGTCGCAATCCAGCGAGTATTTAGACGTGATGGGATCAGATTGCATGTGTGAACATGCGGTGGGACAGCGACTCAACCGTTCCATTCATTATAAAGGCGAGGTCACGTGTTTTACAGTCGTGTCCAGAGCCTGCTCGAACGAGTTTGTAATGACGTGTTCCTACATTATGGGCTATTTGAATAAGGAGTTAGAGTACACATACTAATGTGTATTGTTTACAACCATTTAATGTGGTCGTATCTGACTGTATTCATGTTAACACCAACTGGTAGCCACTGGAACTCCAACTGGTTGCTACGGGAACTCTTTCCCTTACTGTGGCCTACTTACAGCCAACAAACACACTTTTCAGTTGCTATACTGTTTATTAGTAATATAAGTACACTGTAAATGCCAGGAAGATTATCTAGTGATAATCTGCCTAATAATAGATCTAACTAATAAAACCAATTTGGAGATTAGAAGAGCCTAGATAATATTCCAATATAACGTTGATTCGACTCTGGGGAAACTAGGTCTCTGTAAAACTCCAAGGGTAGACTGTAGTAGACTCTCTGTAAACCTGTATTAAAACTCTGATAAGACTCTGATGAGACTTTGGTAACACTGAGGTTCTAAGAGCCGTTCCGAAGTTAATATAGGCAACATTGCGTGGAATTAGTTGCATAACGTGGGCCAATCAACGCTAACTATAGACGGTTCGATTCTGCTTCCGGGTTGAGTTGGCACTAGTCATACACTAAACTTGTACGACTTGATTAGTAAGTGACTAGAGAATCTCACATGTACTACACTTACACACCTCGTGGTGTTCTCGAATCTTGTTCGCGAATGTGATATGGCTAAGACCATAATGTCAAGAGTACAGACCCGTGGCACCACGCGGAGATATGACTAAGATATAGCAAATTGTCAGAGTTCACTTGATTAGTTCACTTGATTAGTTTTGATGTGAAACTTGTAATTTTCTAAATTCAGGCCTGAAACATGATAGATAAGAAGAAGCAACGTGTGTCTTTGGTAATTAGCGTATATCAAGATATTTGTCTTCCAGTACGGTGGATTAACACCTTGATTCGCATTCTCATGGCTAAGTGATTAAGCAATGAATTATGAGGACCTGAATTGTTCCGCTAAAAATCTAATTTCGTGCTTAATATCTTGTATATATCTTAATACCTTGGTTTTTGGGTTAATTACGTTTTGTGTAGTAGGAAAATTTTTACTGAGATTTTTTTTTAGCAATTATTGATTAAAGTAAGGAAATTAATTAATAAGACTGCATAATCATCGATGATTAAACAATGGGCGGATATAAAATGTTATTGTGAACATTTAACTTGATTCGACAAAGGTTTAAAATCTCGCTTAGTTTGTCGCATTATTATGTTTTCTCCTCAATATTGTTGTTTTTTCTTGCAACAAGTTATTTTTCGAATCCTTTTGAACATATGTTTATAACACCCTCGTACGCACAGACAAATCAACAATATGGACCCGATGAGACTAAACACACATGAATAAAGTCTTACATGACGTATATCGGTGTTGTGATTAAGTTGGTTGTCTCTATTTTTTCCTTATGGATGCTAAATTTGGTTAAATCTGGAGTTCGCGTATTTTCTGATGTATTTGTTACATCAAACTTAATCTCATCCATTTTGGGTAAATAATAATTTCTATTTGCACAATAAAATTCCTGATTATCAGGTTTAGGGTAAACGTTTATTTCCGGGTGCTGATCAGGTATCCCTTGTTGTCGATGCGTTGGGCAATGCAGTCGTAATTCTTCGTGGCGAGTCTGGCTTTACACAGCTTTTCCATTTGTTGCACTTTTTCTTCCATTAAGCTTTCCACACATATGGCATTGTTTGTTTGGGACGTGGAGTGATCGCATATATATTTGTTCTGAGAATATTGGTTGCAGTCTTTCTGGTAGAACCCAATGAAATATGACTCTGCTGGCGCTATTAGTTCAGCGCTTTATTTCATATAGAGGCAAGTTGGGTAAGACAGTTACCTAACATTAACAAGACAAGCAGATCTGGTTTGAGGGATCCCATAAAGAAGTCATATGAAGAAGCGGAAAAAATACACACATCGGTATTGAAAGAATTATCGGAAAACGATCGTTAATTGGCAACGAAACGCTAAAGATGAACATAAATAAGGCGACTGGGGAGAGTTAAGCAATTACAAAAAGCGAAGCAGAAGAAAAATTTTTTTTAACCATTCTCCAATTAGAAATATTTGGTTGCTGTGCTCAATATATTTACAAAGGTGGCCACCCTTACAGAAATCATTAACGATGAAGCACCCAAAGCTCTTCGGGTAAGTAGTGACTTCTCTGCGACTGCGAGGGAGCAATGCATGTTGTAATTCTTTACGGGCTGCTACAAAATCGTCTTGATCTTTGTCTTTGCTGGATTTAACCGCTACGGTGGTGTCAGAAAAATTGATTTGATGATGAAATGCACGTTGTTGCAGAGATATGGGTGCAGTATACAAGAAACCAGATTCATAAGTTTCTGTTATCGGGCGTTGGAAACTTAGAGCAAAGTCAGAGCTCTTCATATTTGTTCTAAAACTGTAGTTTGAATTAATCTTGGTGTTATACCCTTGTCATTATTATTTTTGTTCTGGAATTTCTGATTCTCTGAGTAAATCTTTTTCGAGTGTATATTGCTCATTTCCTATGATTTGTCAAATTTTCTTATCCATATTTTTCATCTCGTTTTTCAATACAATTACGTTGTTATGCTCTATGGCTGTCAAGGGCCTATCAAGGTTACTATCTACATAGTTTGAAGTAAATGGTCACTCTTCTAACCAAACATGTAGATATCCTCTACTTTTGCTATGTAAAATTTTACTAGTAGTATTTTCTGGTATGTCAAATTTACTCCGTTTTCTGCGTGAGCTGTTATTCTCATCTAGTTTGTCCTCTACATTTTCCTTTGGTTTAAATGGAACTAGATGTGTACCCACAACAATTGGGTCTGCTGATTTGGGTTGACGATAACCGTCAAGGCTACCCAAAAATTGTTTATCTTATTGATGGGGATTATTTTGAATATAAAGATTTATATTGGCTATTGCTTTTATTAAGCTTAGTACTGGACAAGACACAGTACTGGACAAGACCCATGTGGTTTCCGTGAACAACATATCGCATTTTCTAAACTGAATTACACCCAGTCTGTATTCCTAGAGTACTATCGTAACATGGTACAAGCTCCCATTTTTAGTCCCTTTATCAGTATGATGTTGTTTACAGACGGGAAGTATTGTACACTTCATATCCCGTGATGGTCCATAATGTCTATTAGTGTGTTAGTGTTTGTTATAGGTTTTTCCGATTTTTGAGTATCATTTAAATCTTGTATCTGAAAATATTTTGGGCTTAACTTGCTGAAATAGGTGCATACCCCTCTAAGTCACTCAAAAGTGCGGTGTGAAAGTTTTTGTTTACCTTAGTGACTATTTTTGAAAAAAAAATACTTCTTTTCCCTGTAGCACCACTTTGTTCATGAAGGGAAGTTTCAACGTTAGGAAAATTCAATTTAGTCTGACTGTGAATGACAAGTATTTTCGCTATTAAATTAAAATTATCTTGTAAGGACATCCCTAAGTAAAATGTTCTTTTAATGTATTCTATTCGGACAAAATAAATGCTAATATATGTATGCCAATATTATTCTATATAAAGTGATACACAGGCTATGGTTCCTTTGACTCCATGCCTCCTCCTGTTATTCTTCATTTTTGCAGTATCCTCCTCATCTAGTCCTAGCGACCTCGGCTTCGAAGAGTCATTTTGTGTTGTTTCGCATTTTGGACTTTTACTACTTTATCAATGCTCGTTTTTCTGGATTTTTCTTTTCTTCTTGAGCATTCTCAGATTCATCGGATTTCTCTACTGCAGTATATGTTCCGTCGGGATCTATACTTATAAATTATTCTTGATTATCCTTTAGCGCGCCGAACACGTCAAGTGTTTCTTCTTTATTCGCTTCTGCTGCTCCATGGAGTTCTAACGCCTTCATTTTTTCGTCTAGACAAGGTTCAAAGTTATCTGTTGGTCATCTCTTCGTCAAGAACCGAATGTGCGACTTCATCTTCTTTGGGTGGAATGCTTCATCGTTAATGATTTCTGTAAGGGTGGTCACCTTTGTAAATCTGTTGAGCACAGTAACCAAATATTTCTCCTTGGAGAATGGTTAAAAAAGTTTTTTCTTCTGCTTCGCTTTTTATAATTGCTTAACTCTCCCCCAGTCGCCCTTATTTATGTTCATCTTTAGCGTTTCGTTGCCAATTAACGACCGTATTCCGATTATTTTTTCAATATCGATGTGTGTATTTTTCCGCTTCTTCATATGACTTCTTTATGGGATCCCTCAAACCAGATCTGCTTGTCTTGTTAATGTCAGGTAACTCTCTTACCCAAGTTACCTCTATATAAAATAAAGCTTGCCAACTAGTAAATGATCAGAAGGCTGATAAATACTAGTTAATTCTTAAATTCCTCTAAGTGATAGCTCAGCCAATGGATTTCCTCTACTGTTCATAACAGAATAATTTCTATGTAAACTTGCGTTTTTGCGAGGTTCGCTTTCAGATTATATTCTTTAACCGCTCGAGAACCGTAACGAAAGCTGTTCGTGCTTCCTCTATTGTATTATAGCCACCACAAGTATCATCAATGTATAAAAATTGGCATACGTGTGTAACAATATATTTCCCTACTGATAGGATATATACGTGTGTTCTACATACTCTGATGTTCAGGTAAGTGACAAGCCCAAAAGGTTTTACTGATATCTGTACTAAAGTAAAACTGTTTACCTTTTAAATTGTGTAAGATATCCTGCATGCGCAGATCACTGCTCGAAGATCAATGACATAATGTTTTTCATCCGTATTCTTTTTTGGAACTACTAAAAAATTAGAAGTGATTATGGACGTATCCAGTTCTACTAAAATTCCCGTATCAACAAGTCTTAAAAATCGTCATGGATTAAACACTTTTTCTCATCATTAACTGGATAAATTTTAACTTGTGGCGGATCTAGTACCGTGAATGTCGGAGTGTATAAAAATTCCTCCGTATTCGGTAAGGACGTACCGTTTCCTCTATGGCTAAACTCATATTCACAGGGTTCTTTAAAGTTAATGGTATCATTACCAAACCCGAGCCAAATCTTGGTTATTTATTAAGAAATTCTCCTCCTCAATGTCTCTGTCTAGGTTTATGTAGTAAATGTCCCTTAAAGTTTCATTCCCACCTATCTTGGTTATGGGTCGGTATAGATGGTTGTCCTATTATCATGGGAAAGGTATAGTGTTCTACTACCAGGACTTGAAGGACAAGAAATACATTATCTATGTAAATTCCTGACTGTATTGTTCATATGACCTTCGCTCCATCGCCAAAGTCTCCGGTGTTAGCTCTGTTCGTATTATCCTAGTGTGTTATCCTGGTGTGTTATTATTTGCTGTGTTTAGGTTGTCTTAGAACCAAGTGCATTTTGAGAATCCTCAATAACTCATTACCAAACCAAACTATTTTGAACAACACTGGCTTTAAACCAAGGAAACCACCGCAGAGGTTAAGAATCCGTGATGGACACTCAAAGGAGACTTATATAACTAATGTTTTTTTACTTTCGGACTACGTTTAAAACCAAGCCATAGCCTTGTTTACCTAAGAGTTACTCCTCAGATAAAATGGTTACGTCATATAGTAGATTATGGATTGTTGACTTCCTGTCACAAATATTGCAAAATAGTCCACACGCAGTTCTAAAATCAGTTCCATTATTTCTTCTATTTTTAAAAATATTTATCGCATCATACGTCTCCTGGGCGTATTTATCGCATCATCCGTCTCCTCCAAAAATATGACTTTGGCTTAATCAAGTATACAATGCAGATCTCCCACAGCTTTCTGTAATATCAATAAAATACAAATTCCAAGAAACCTGGCGAGAAGGCTCGATATTTACCAGCGCAAGCAAATCTCAACATAAGATCTAAACCTGCCATGGTAATTACCGAGGTACAATACTTGCTGTAGAACATCTTGTACTCGATTAGCTAGGAAGAACTTTTATTTTAAGTGAATTGTATAATATAACCCCGTGTAAGCTCTCTACATAATAGGAAATTGAAAGGTTCTCCGGCCTGATAATATATAAACTAAGCGACATCCACTTTTAAATGCATTCAAAGATTAAGATATTGACGTGGTATTTAATTTTCAGGAGCGCTCAGTTGAAATTAAATGCTTCGAAGATGTTAGTTCTAATGAAGTGAATAAAGGTGTTAGCGTATGGCCGAATGTCAGAATGACCCATTTGAACAACTTGCAAATATTTCCGACTTGACGGGGGATCGAACCCGGGCCAATGTACTCAGAGCGGGTATCATTACCACTAGACCATCAAGTCATTGTTCAATGAGATATAATTCTAACATTTATACTTTAACTGAAACTGATACTTTACTTTATAACTTTATAGAGGATTTCGTACAAAGCTAACATCTCCCCTAGTTTCAAGTCATAAATCTCATGTATAATGGTACATGATCTCTAAAGCCAATTATATACATGGCTCTCTACGATACTACATGGATCTCTAAGGCCGTAATCGCCAAATACCTTGTTGGTCAACTTTCACTAAGGTCCTTATAAGAACCCCAGATTCAAGGGTTTTTTCTCTATATAGGACGTCGCCATTTTTTAGGCGTAAGGCCCGCGAGGAATGACTAATACTAATTCAGTTAAGTCACCATTTTTAGACGTAAGACCGGGGACGGAATGACTAATTACTAATTCGGTCAAGTCACCATTTGTTAGCGTATGGCCGAATGTCAGAATGACTCATTTGAACAACACCAAAAATAGAGCCGGTACCATTACCGTTAGACCATCTAACATTTATACTTTAACTGAAACTTTACTTTATAGCTTTGTAGACGATTTCGTACAAAGCTAACAAAGGTCACTTCATGGAACCATTGGGTCCTACGTAAGTATCGATGGGGAAGCTATTCGTACTTGAAACGTTTTAGTTCAAATTAGTTCAATATTCAAACATATGCCCAATATAGCATAAAATTGGTCCAACTAACATACGGCATGTCTCGATGTTCTGATACTGATATCAATTGAACGTGCCTACTAACGGGATCAGTAGCACCAAAGAAATATAGAAAATCACTGATTGTTTAGCAAGACACTAAAATACAGTAATATTATCAACTTTCAAAGATACTTTCAATGAAAATGCACTCGAACAGAATAATATATTCGGGTATTTCGAAATGTCTATAAAATCATGGTCTACCGACATAATCAATTAATATTTAGCCTTCGTCAGTCTTTCTTAGTCAAGGGTGTGCTTAGGAGGGACGAACCTCCGTGGACTTAAAATCCTTCATTTTCATTAAGGCTTACAATAAGGTGATTTTGGCGATATTTTGTAATCTTTATTAATTTATTTCTCAAAACTGGATAATCCGTT
>SCLF01171211.1:0-10152 GCA_004367975.1 Mesochordaeus erythrocephalus
GCCCAAAAAGGGGTTATTCCACTTTTTAAGGAAAAACTCTATTAGACTCACTATGTCTCGTTAGCCGATCAGTTGCTCCTTGTACCCTAGGGGGGGGGGGCAGTTTTGACAGGGGTATGGAATATATGACTTATCTGTCGGGATTAGGGTGGCAGATATTATAATCTAACAGAATGAAAATCTTGGGAAAATTCGGTAACCCCATTAATATATTTGATGATTCATCCATCTATCTCTCCCCATCTCATACTATATCCAGAACTAACGCCCGGCCCGTCTTTGTTTGCTATTTTCAAGAGAAGTATACATTTCACTAGTCTGAAAATTCGTAACAATAAAGAATATAGCATTCTGGAGATAATGGCCTTTTTATTTTCAAAATATGTCGTTGAATTTGGCCACTATAGTAGTTTTAGACCATAAACTTGGATTTTTCTGAAAAACGGATATTGTGTTAAAGCATTTAAATATCCAATATAATGTGCCCGAGATAAGTACCAACCTTTTATATCACATAAAAAGTTATTTGACGATCGTCTTCCAGCGATATATATATCGCTCACATTCCTGGCATCCTTCGGTTTGTGCTCAATATGCAAAAATGTCTATCAATGTACAAATAGGATATAAAATAAGATATAATTTGTTTCCGTGACCACCGCCTTGTCAACTGAGCTAATCTGGCACCCGGTTCCAGTAAGATTCTACATATATATATATACACCACTCTAAACGTTAACGCACCACCTCGATGTGGGAAAAATCGGTGCGTTAAGGTTTAGTCTGGTGCGTTAATGTTTAATTTGGCGACAAATGAAAACTATGATTTTACATGCAAATTTTTTGGTGCAGAGATGGAAGGAGATGAGACAAAAATAAACTAATTCTGATAAAGGGTTCGATAGTTATAGCGGTGCGTTTAGGAAAAAGACGAAAAAGTAGAAAAAGCGGTGCGTTAACGTTTAGTTGGTGCGTTAATTTTTAGTCGCGTTAACGTTTAGAGTGGTGTATTACCTTATGCCAGACTATTTGAATATTGCGTGTTTTATGCTGCGAGAAGAAATTAATCTCTAGTATATACCGGTGTTATATTATTAAGCGGATACTGACAAAGTTATATAGAGCTGTGTTAGTTAGTTTATTTGGACATGAACAATAATGTATTCATATAGATTAAACGGTTGAATTATTAGTTTATTTAAACCTGTATGGACAAATAGTTCATTGGCCTTGTCCACTTCACAATTACATCATTTTTGTAACGATTTTTGAATGGATGTTTTTTGATGATGACACAACAAGGATGATGTAGCGCGGAACCGGATGCGGAGTTGCAGAACGAAAACGAAAACTTCTCAAATAAAGTAAAATATTTCCATGCATGGCATAACGTGTATATATAAATCGTATTTTCTCTCTGTAAAAGTTTTATTTTCGTAAGAATAGTGCCATGCAAGGCATAACGTGTATATAAATTGTATTTTCTATGCAAAAGTTTTATTTTTTGTAAAAAGGTATATCTTAATTTTTCTGTAAAAAACGAAACTAGGGTAAATAGATTGGGGAACGACTACAACCCATACAAAAATGTATATACAATTGGGATCGGAGGGAAAAACCAGGAAATAGAATAGAAAGTACGAAATTCTAGGTGTCCAGTTTGGGCGCTACAGAAAATAAGTAATTTTAACTGTTTTTCCAACAAAAAATGAAAAGGGAGTTATAAGGGGACAAAAGAAAGCCGCGCGCGAGTTAAATAAGACCCAAATTGGGGCGGAGAATAGTCAAAACGAGTTATAACGAAATTGGACCCATTTGGGATCTTAGCGCGTAAAATGGAATTGAGCAGAAACCAGCCGTGAGGCTATCTGGGCGGGAAAGACAAATACAACGTGGTGAACATTTGGCGGGAGGACCAAATTCCCACGGTCTGGATGCGCTCGGGACCCATTGATAAAATAGTAGGGGGAGGTTTTGGCTGAAGAATTGAATAAAAAACCACGAAATTTTAATGCTTTTTGAAAATCACTAATAAAAATACATGTAAGCAGAAAAATCAAGAGCAATCCGTATCATAATTTGGAGTCCTTAAAGGCACAATTACCTCACGAACAAGAGAAATCAACTAATTGGCGACGTGGGAGGTAAAAGTAAGTACCTAATTGCCGGGGAACGCGGAGATTAAAGGTGACAATTAGTCCAATTGTGGAACTAGTTTACCTGGGAAGGTGCACGTTGACAGAAATGGCCAATGAGACACATGGTTTCCAATATGAATGTTACCAGGAACGAAGGGACCTGGGAAAATACAATTGGGACGATTAGATAGGCTTTTCGGAGAAAAAGTTATGGGAGGATATAGAGAAACGACTTCAGAAGGCACAGGAAGAAATCGATAGCTTCGTGGAGGACGTAAAAAAGTTCTGGGAAAACAGTTGGAAAAACGGGCCAGTTGGAAAAACGGGCCGAGGAAGACAAATAAATTATTTGGTTTTCTTATGTTGGTAAAGAACTACCCAGGAAGGCGGGGAAAGATTTTCCTGCAATTTTTCAGACCAATGTAATTGGTCCGTATTTTCAGCGAACTAACCAGGACTTAATGAGTCCCACAGTAAGTTCTATACACGTATATGGAAAATCATTGGAGACATTTGGCGGTGGAAGACGAAAAAGACCGGTTTCTGCGCGAGAAATGAAGGAAAGGATGTCACCCTAGGAATACACCATGGTGCAAAGCTTCAAACCAAGGGTGGCCCAGAAAAAAGTGGCGCAGCGAATCGAATCCTTGGCAAGTTACCTCCGTAACAAGCCGATTGTCAGCTTATTTGGCAAGAAGATACTGCAGACAACAGCGGCTCCAAAAAAAATGGAATCAATTATGAAGATGCAGTTGGAGTTAGCAGCTTCAGTAAGAGGATGGAAAGACGTAAGCGAGAAGAACTGGGAGAGGCATGAAGAAAGAAGCGAGCGGCACGAAAAGCAGACGAAAAAATAGGGGGACGATATGCAGCAAGTAAAACGGGAATTAAAGGATTTGGCACTGCACACTGAGGCCTGCACACTGAGGCCTGCACACTGAGGCACTGCACACTGAGGCCTTTTATCGGTGGAATCATTGGGCGCGGTTTATGATTCGAATCAATAATATTTTAAACATTGTGATTCCCCCTGGAAAAAAATAACGCCACTAGAGGCAGTAAACAGTAAACAGGGGAGACGAAAGGAAACAAAAAGAAGGACAAAAGATGACGGTCGGTTGGGAAAAAGAAGCCAAAGAAGACGAAGTGGGAATAAGAACCCAGGATGGGTGTTGTAATAACCATTTAGAAAACAGGAAAACAATATAAAATTTTTTGCATTGTCTTTTGTGAGGAGGATACAAATATTGGTCTCATAAATAGTAAATTCATTCCGGATAAGAAACCGCAGGTTAGCATGCACGGTATAATAACTAAAGCATATTGATCCACAACCTTTAAAGAGTCACAACAAGCTTATATACAGCCGGAGATCAATTAACTTTGGAAACATATATGCCTAGGAGAATGTCTGTGGCCGCAAACACAGCTATAAACATATGTCAGTAAATGGTTGAGAATAATTGAACGATCAAAAATATTTATCTTTTGTGCCAGAACTAAAAATGTTGGGTTATTCCATAGGATCGGAAACAGAAAAGAAGGACGCATTTGAAAAGATAGAATTACGTAAAACACAAAAAGTGTTTTAAAAAGTTTAAGATGCATGATGAATTCGAGAAGGAATGGATATTAAAAACGAGGGATATTAAAAAAAGTATTAAAAATAATTGTGTTATAAAGGTATTAGATGTCCTGAAACAATTGGTTAATAGTAAGGAATACACAATAGGCGTATATAGCTATTAATTAAAGCTGGTATAGTGTGCATGGTAGACATCAGCACGCGATGTTTTAGGAATTTACAAATGTGTTTTAAACTTTAATGATTACGTATATGGAAGAAAATTTTAATCAAGAGCGACAGCAGAGTAAATGTAATTTTACTAACAGCGAATAGGTTTCTAACATCTCTGTCAAAATTTTCCCTCGATACAGCTCCCTCGATATAACTTTCTGTTTACAGATTTAATAAGTAAGCACAATTGGGACATGAGTTCCATAGTACTAGTTATATGGGAAAACAAAGCGGGAAAACAAGCGGGTAAATCCATAAAAAAAGCAAAAATATCCATTCACGACGTGGACGACTTTTTGTCATACACAGAACCACGGACAATATGCAAAACCGTTGTTTCGTAAAATGGAAGATCTAAAAATGGTCTAACTAATAATAATAATCGACAATATAAGTAAACAACTGTAGATCTTAATGAAGGATTATCACCGGATATAATGAATTTTGGAAAAATATGCCTCTTAATTTGTGTAGACGATTTTTCGATAATTTTGAGATACAAAATCCTAAGTAAGTGCGTAAAAGAAGCAATAATAAAGTTTTGCATGTAATGTGGTCCTCCCAAGGAAACTAAGACTGACAAAGGAGCCATATGATGTCTGCTTGCATTAAGGAGTTGATTGAGATATTAAACATCGTACATTCTACAAGTATATTGACGAGCAGCCGTGGCAATTCGATTGCGGACAAATACAAGCGGAGTTAAAATTTATAAAGCCCGTTTGAAGTGGTATTTAAGCGCAGTGTATACTGGGTAGGCAATTACCATTACGTAGTGGGTTAAAAACAGAGTCGTGTGAAGATGCCCATTTAACAAATCGGTGCCTTAAATCGTAAAAAGGCGTATTTGTCTAATGAGTAATGAGTAATAAGTATAAATTATTGCGAAACATTCCCTTACAATTTAGGGGGGTAGCCAAACATAGAACCACTTCTAAGACCTTGAAAACGCGCATTTAGTTGTCATATATAGCTTCAATAAAATTGAAATTGAGAGGAAAATTAGCGGTCTCGTGCGTCGCAATTGTCCGCCCAAAGACGACTTAATATAACAAAGGTGGCGAGTTCGTATAACCTTTTTGAGCAAAGAATAATTATGATGGCAACTATTAATCTTAAGGGTAGCCCAGACCTTACGATCAGATCTTGTGCAGAGGGTAAGATATAAACCGATGTATGATAACGCTTTAAACCTGATATTCACTTTTTTTAAATATAAAAATCTTTAATCGTATTTGGGTAAATTGTGTTGCTCCACGTTAAATTTACAGAAAATTCATTGTTCTTCTGTTTTGCAATAGCGGTCTTAACTTAGAGTCGGACTATTACACGAGCTACTGGTACTATTCATACGGCCAATAAATATTGGGGCTACTGTCCGAGTCCTTTACGTGTAGGAACGCTACGTGCTGAATTATACCGTCTGAATTATACTGTTCTGAATTATATCTTCTTAGATTGTCTCTCAGAATAGCCATTCTATGTTATATTTTCTACAAGCTAAAGTTTCGTAATTACTCCTCCTTGGGTTATCTACCAAACTATTTATATTGAGTTCCAATTGATTATTTGGACGCTCATATTAGTAATACATTCTTTAGAGTGCTATTTATTTTTGCTTATTTTGAATATTCGTGCGTCTGAACTATTCCCCAGTCCCTATCAGATCTACATTATACCTCTTAAACTAGTGTTGCTCAAATTCCAGTTTCGGATTCTCCAATTACTTCCGCCTGATTTATACCATCTTTCTACTGTTAGTACTGACGTATTCCTTCCGTATTTTCCCCTGCTAGTACTATCAAATTTGAGTAATCGATATTCTCTAAATTAACACTTACACATTCTGAAATACCAAACGATTATTTTGATTCATTCATTTAAAAAAAATTAAGGTTTATTCCTTATCAGTTACTCAATGTTGACAAAAATAATGTATATCTCTAATATTTTTAATGGTACAATTTGAATACAGGTTCTGGCATACATCGGTTAAGTGAAATATATTGTGATAAAATAAAAACGTGGTTTATATTTTTCCTTTATTTCTTACTGTCTATAGCTGTTAGTGGCTTTCATTGATATTTCCGGTACTGCAGTATCCCGTACGTTTCTTTTAGCACATTTTGTCTGGGTTGCATCATCAGAATGTTTGGTAGCTACAAATTAATCTTTTTGTGTTTAATCCTTTTGGTATTTGTACTATTATTTAATTTTTGCAGATTTGTTTGATAATTTGACTGATCGGTGAAGTCATTTATCTGATAACTTTGTATAGTTCTGTTGTTCACAGAAAGTGATTATACCTCGCGTTTGTTCTAGCCTATTTATGTCACCTCCTAATGCAAATTTTTAGTTTCAAGTTTTTTGAAATTTACCTACATCTTTACGCGATACTAAACCTAATAAGGCATTTTTCATCTTACGCGTACCAGCTTCCCACTTAACCAACCGTTCAAACAATCCGTTTTCGATGCCGTACAGGTATATCTTTCTATTCTTCTTCCTGAATATCTGGCTGTGCCGGATGATAGTGATCAGCAGCCTCTTCTTTTTAGTGATCTGAATCTGTCATTAGAAGTGTTGTAATATCATCATTTGCATTTTCCGTTAACGTGAGAATAGTACGCACTCCTTGTTCTCGTCTTATGATTCAGTTACTAATAAATATTCTCATCACAATTTCTCCATCCTGAAAGGTGCCTTTTAGATTTTCCCTTCGTTACTGACTCTGAATTGATACATGGTGTATTATCAATCGTTTTTACGTGTACACCATATATATCTTCTATCCTATTACTAACGGAGACAGAAATAATTTATAAAATCCATTATATGACGCGCTTCATGGATAACCCCCCCCTGTAGCCTTGATCTTACCAGTCATACTGAACACCTGAAGTCGTTTCTGGACGAACACAAGTTATAAATCTTGTTCATATAAATGGACCTAAACATCATCCATGTTCAGTCGATATTTTTTTCCTTAACCACCTTATCTCCGAACAACTGCCATATCTGACTGCCATATCTGACTCACTTGGGAACGAATTCCTCTTCGAGTTAGTTATGAAAAAATGGAGTAGGTGACCCTTACCTTATTTAAACGACAAATTGATACTCGATATCTTCCGAAATCCATAATCGTTCTCGTCCGTTATTCTGATTTAGTTACACTTTGTTTTATATTCCAGTTCATTATTTCTGTCCAGTATTTTGCTAATATTCAAGCGAACTTTAAAATTCACATTGTGCGCCGATTATATTTAACCAAACTAGTTTGACTTTGCAGGCATTTGGAAGCGTATCCCATCGTTGGTAGCCCATCTAGCATCCTGATGGAACAGCGATGCTACCAATATAATTGTATTGCGCTCACTGTCTACTATTACTTTCTTATCCATTAGTTTTGTGTAAAGAAGGAGATTGATAAATCAAACCGTTTAAATTTGTTTACAATCTGAAAGAAATCCCTGTGCTTGGTAAAACTTGAGATAGGATCCATTCATTACCAATGTTGCAGTCTGTTTTCAACCAATACTATTCACGGGTTCTGAAATCCTGAGTCCTTTCCATTTTGTCTTAAGAAGAATCCTCTCCAGAATTGTAACCTGTTCGTTTATTTGATGAACTTCCGTTTTTCTATCCTCTTATATCCTTATCTCGATACAGGTTTTTTCTTTCCATCCAGCGAGGAATGAAACCAATGATCATCTATACCTGCCGGAAAATAAGATTTTTTTAATCTGCTATAATTTCCAAAATTAAGAAAACTCTTGCAAAGACACTATGTAATAAATATATCACTCGGAAGAGAAAAGTGTGAGTCGAACTTCCTGAAATGTTCTTGTCAGGAATTCTCGCTCCTTGCTTGATTGACCTATTACCACATACAACACTGTTTCCATATTACCATATGTAACAATGCACTTCTAAACACTCAATATTTGCTAATGGCACCTGTTTCTGCAATATTAACGTGTTGCGATTAGATGATCAATTGCAACTATCTGTCGTATACGGGTTAAATGCGACCTTCTATGGAAATTCTAAACATCTATTTAACCCCCTGGTGTTCAGCTGTACAAATTGATAAATACAAATTGAATTGGGGTTTATAATCTTATGTAAAGGGCTATTTTATTAGGCACCATAAATATTCGCATCAAATTACGAATAGTATATTTGATTTATAAAGAAAAAGCTAATGTAAACATAGTTCTCGAACCAAGTTGGGGAGGGATGGGGATTTGGCAGTTCCCTTCAGTCTGTCATCCCTATCCCTTTCCCGTCCCCAAGTAAGATAACAAAATTAGTTCCCACCCCCTTTAAAATCTACAATCCCCATTCATCTCCACAAGTTCCGATGGAGATTGATCACTCATCAATCTGAATTGGCACTGTATTTTTTAATGTTATAAAATTTTACATTATATATTCTAGACTTAATGTCAGAACAATAAACATTTATCACGCTTCTACAGCTTGTCTCAAGATAGTACTATTGTATTTTACTTTGCTTCCGATAACGTCCATTTTTATGCTAGTCCGTCATTAAACACGAAAGAAATTTGACACCAACGAAGAAATATTACAATTAACAATTAATAGAAAATTGCAGGTAAATTGAGTATCAGAAATAGCGATATACTAACTTATAATTTGAAGCCTTGCTAAGCTAAGCTGACATAATGTTGGGGAATAATATGTTTACTGACATAATGTCATTAAAATAAAGATATTGTTATAAATAGAGATAAATTGCCATTGTTATTATATCTCCCATCGCATCAACTATTTGTAAAAATAAGGCATCCTAGAAAATCGACAACATTTTTGCTGGTTTTAGACAAGGTGAAGACGTTCAGAATGCATAATAAAGCAGCTTGCATTACAACATTTTATACTTTCGGTGTACACTTTCCAATTGATTTTGTTCACGATCAATATGCTTGTCCCCCTTACTATTACGGGAGAACACTAGGTGGAGGTAAATGAAATTTTCGCGTTGAACATTGTACAGTTGATTTCAATATGTATTCAGTAATCTTAATCACATAGTGCGTGACATCTAGTCACCCTGATTGGAATATGTATGTTACAAGACTATCAAAGCTGCCCCCTTAATGTAGCAACTGATAGATTAACTAACTTTAGTGGATGTTATAGAGTTTTTTCTTGCGGTTCCGAATCTGTTTTCAGAATATGCAAATTTAAATTTTGACTCGTGTGGGCATGGCAGCTCACCGAACTAAATTGTACTTGATTAAGTATACCGCAGGGCTTCCAATAAAAGTATCGAAAATATACCTCGATTGTTTGTTTTTCGTTGTCCTTTGAAAATTGACTTTGACCGTCCTGAACTTTAGTTTTAGTGAACATACTTTTGGGTGTTGGCATGTTTTATAAATCATAACAAAATAGAAAAATTCGTGATTTTTGTCACTTGTCGAAAATTTGTACTTTAGAAATCCCATTTGTGTTAATCCCACATGGTGAGAATTAGGGGTCGTCATTTGATAATGATTCAAGCTGGAACGAGTCAAAATTCGGGGGAAATGCTTTTTAAATATTGCGTTTATAGTATGTTTACAAGGACTTAATCTCCATGTTCGTAAACGATTAAATCAACTTCCCGAGAGAAAACATTGCGCTAACAGACGGTCTAGCTTTCGACGGAAATTTTCCGATTTTTATTTTTAGGTTTACTTCGAAGAGTACAGTCAGAAGTACAATTTTATGCGGAAATTCTAATTAACTTATTCATACGTAAGACATACCTCTATTAAATAGTAAAAACGGATTTGTCCACTGATATTTATCCCGCGGAAAATGCGACCCCGAAGTTCAAAAAACTATTTCCAGTTTTTTAGTAGGAATTCGAGTAGTACTTCCGGTCTAAACATTGTCTTCAAACCACCGGCGATCAATTTAGGGGCTCAGTTATTGAGCAAATCGCGAAAAATTGGTCAATGTGATAAAATTGGCTCAGAATGTGCACAGGAGTTAAATTAAATATGTATATATTTTGTTTAGGCGTAGGATGTAACCGCTTCGATTGTGGCACTAATACTATCAAAGGTGGTAGACGACGCGCATAAGAGTCATTATAAGAGTCCACTACGAATAATAAAGTGCATTTAACCCTCTTAGCAACCATTTGTCGACTTCGCTTGGGAAACAAAGACCATTAATTGGTTATACGAATTTAACGTT
>SCLF01171321.1:0-10152 GCA_004367975.1 Mesochordaeus erythrocephalus
AAAAACCATAATTATTCACAAACATATTATAAATCATATATCTCTATATAAGCAGTCAATGAAAATTTGAGGTCAATGGAAATCTAAAATTCGGACGGTAGGTAAGTATTGTGACGTGTCGAATATACTGAAGCAAGCAAGCGGAAAATCCCAGAGAAAAAAATGTTCGTTAGTCCGAGAATGAGAAACAAGAGGCCGAGGGAACGCGAACAAAAATGTATTCCATTTTTTCGATATTAACGTTACCAGGGATAGGTACAATTCTCCTATAATTATGATAACTATAATCGAACCAGTGTTTATAAAGAGTGTGTGGCCCCCTAGAGCGGGTTCCCCTACATATGCCAAGTTAATTACAGAATATTAATTGCTACATTGCTATCCATTGAATGTATGCTTATAGATAGTGTTTTCGCCGCGGAGGTTTTTACGTATGTATTTTTTATTGGTTTCGTATTTCCTATGTGCTAGTTATTGGCCGATTTTCTCGGCATAGCTTAGTTATATTGATTTATGATTGTTTTAATTTCTAATGTTGATTTGGGTACCGGGTAGGCTTTTTATAGGTCTGTGGAGGTATGGCCGCGAATTATTCATCGGTTCTTCTGGTCAGTGAACTGTTACCCGTGATGGTATCCGGTTAGCCATTGTTTCGCCATGAATATCTAAGTATATTTTGCGTGCGTAATAGAAATCGCCTTGTTCGACAGCACTGCTTGATGTTTACGTCTTATTGCCGAATAAACGATAGTCGTTATAACTGCCGCTGTTATGATGAAAGTTATATTGCTAGGGTAATTGTTTTGTTTGTTTTCTCGTTCATGTCCATAAATATATATGGATCGTCTTTCGATTTGGTCTTGGAGTTGTGATCGTAATGATCCGTAAGTTCAGAATTTATGAAACCGTATACCATGTTTGTATTTCTATAGTGTCTATGGGGTTTGTATAAACTTCTGGAATTGGTACGACTCTTTTCCATGCATGTTGTTTGTTGTATGGCTATGGACGTAAGAAGAGATTTGTTGTTGAAAGGAGGGTCCAAGTCATATTCTATATTTTCAGGGTCTATGTTTGTTCTGTTTTGATTAGTGTTGAAGTTGGCTCTGATATACGTATACATCATAGGGTTGTAGTTGTCTTTCATTTAACTTTTCAACGGTGATGTTTTGATTAGGTAACCTCTCTGGTGACCCAAGTTGTGGCGCTCTGCCATAAATTACATGGTGTGGTGAAATACCGGTAGCAGCATCGACGCTGGGGTTCATATTTGATACAACGGGTTCGAGAACGTCTAGCCAATTACTTTTGCGGCCTCCGCTACCATGTATAGAGCGTTTCGTAAAGTCCGATGTGCTCTCTCCACTAAGCCACTGCTTTGTGGTCTATAGGCGGTATGCAATTGGAGTTTGATGGCCAATTTTTATATATACATGTTTTAAATAATTGTGATGTGAAATGCGTTCCTCGATCACACGACAATATTTTTGGAATCGTGCGGAATATGTGTATGAACTTTTCTAACGCATATGCAGCATCTGTAGCATGTTCGTTCATTATGGGGACTGCAATATAGTCATTCGAAAATCAATCGATTATAGATAAGATATAGCCTTTACCGTTGGCCTTTTCAGGCATTGCTACAAAGTCTATGTATATTATTTCCCAAGTTGCAGTTCCTCGTAGATAATTTTGCGGGATTAATTTGGATTGCTTGGGGCGATTTCCTTTTCGTCTGGCACATACTGTACAGTTATCGACTAAGTTCAAGATGTCTTTTGCGATACCTGGCCACCAGTAGTTGGTCAAGTAAGCCTTGGCTCGATCTCTGCCATTGTGGTTTGCCATATTATGTGCTTGACGCAACATTTCTTTTTGCATAGGTAATGGAATTACCACTTTAGCATCTCCTGGGGAGGGGATCGTTATCAATAAAAAGTCTTTCCTTGATTTTACGGTAAAGTTAGCTTTGTTGATCAATCGTAGATATTGGCTTTAGATCCAAACTCCCCTTGCCTTCCAACAATGTAGGTTTCAATGATCATTTCTCTGGAAGGTTGAGCATCTCCCATAAATGCCTGTACACTTGTCCTTGCAATTTTCATGTATCTTCGTTGCACCCGTTCCTGTTCCTTGTTCGGTACGGTGAGGCATATATTGCTAGCATTTATTCCATAAGATACCTAAGAAGTAAATGTACCCAAGATACCCAAGTACGTAAATCTTGAGTGACGAATTACCTATCTTAATGAACGTCCCTTTTGGGGTAGGACTGGGTGTCGATCTCGTTTTCATAACGCCACATGAACGAGATAACAGGTTAGCGCATACATTCTCTTCGCCAGGATTGTACGTTAATACGAAGTTGTATTATGAGAGTCGCTCTTGCCAGCGATCGATCTTTACGGATTTAAATTCCGTTTGATCTAAATAACATAGTGACCGGTGGTCAGTTAGGACAATGAACTTTGTTTGATTGCGTCTTTGCTGCAGTCGTCCACATAAATTTCAGGTCTTCTTGATTTACATTATGTAATTCCTTCATGTGGGTTGCACAAATAAACGGATAATTCGAAGAAACAGCGTATCTAGCATAATTTTCCACATAAATTGTAGGCCATGTGCGTCTCTAGGAAACAGCGCATCCAGCATAATTTTCCACATAAATTGCAGGCCATGTGCGTTTCTAGCAAACAGCGTATCCAGCATAATTTTCCTATTAAGGATCGTAATTCCTTCTTGTTTGTGGGCTTGTTGATTGCCAGCATGTCGGCAACATATTCCGGACTTGCCTTGTTCCCGTCGCTTGTGACGATCCTGCCAAGAAATTCGGCTTGAGGTTCGAGGAATGAACATTTTTCACCGTTTAACCTCACGTTGAATTTTCTTACGGCACCGACGAAACACTTGAGTGTGCTCAGATAGTTTCCAAACTCGTTGCAGTAGACTAGATTATCATCGAAATACGTAACAATGTTGTTACTATTAACGGTGTTTAGCATTTCGCTAGTTGCAAGTTGGAAAATTCCACCAGCGGGTGTTAATCCTAACGCAACTTTATTATAGCGATAAGTTGTGCCTTGCCATACGAAACTGGTCTTGTGTCGGTCGTCTTCGTATACTTTACATTGCTAATAACCCTATTGGAAATCTATAAAAATATATCGTCGATGCGAGTGGTAGGAGATGGATCAGGATCTATTAGCACTTTATAAAGTGTGTTTTTGAAATTCGCACAAACACGAATTTTCATATTATTCTTAATAACCTTTTGGATCGTGGCAGAATTCGATGACATCATTCTCTAGCATTCGTTGGACCTCCATATCCACAGCTTCCTGAAGGTGTTGTTTAATGTGGAATGCTTCGAGCTTTCCCATTGGTCGGGATCCTATATTCTGTTGGAAAGGTACCCAATGGTTTTCTTTCGTGTCCAAAGAAATCGGATGATGCTATCAATAAATTTACCTTTAATTCTGTTTTATTTCCGTGGGCAAGGAGGTTGATTTTCAGTCCTTCAACCATCCTTCAACCATCCTAATGGTCCTTCAACCATCTTATTTCTTCCGTCATCTTTGAGAATTCGGAAGGTGTTAGCTGTGTATTTGGTTGACGTAGCAGAGTCTTCTCTGCCAACGCGTTAGGTAATTGCGGTATATCTTGCAGCGTCTTCTCTGCTCTAACACCTGCCGTGGGTTGAAGTGGCACAGTCTTCTCTGCCCCCGCGGCCTACTCATAATTACCCTTCTGTCCCATTAGCGTTGGCTGTTCCTCTCGTACCACTGAAAATTTACGTCATGGTACTTTCCGCCTTGTATACAAACTACTGTATTTAGTTCTCCTGCAGCTTCTATACGTACTCCACCTAATCCTTGTATAACTACATTTGATGGGAGAAGAACAGTTTGGAGTTCTATAGGTAGTCGATGCATGGATATGATTGCGTCGGTACAACCCGTACCAACCATATCGATTTGTAGGAACTCAATATTGTTTGTTGTGAGTGTACAGCGTATATAAGGGGTGTGGTTATGGAGTATAATATTATTGTTATTATCAGTGGCGACATAATTGTTTATGACCAGTTTAGGCACCCGATCGAAACAGGTCAGTTTCAAAAATCCATTGGCATGTAAGAATAGTGGTCGTCGCACTGTTCTTCATTGGTTCCCTGGTAAGCACCTTTTCTATTCGAGTATTGTCTAGAATTATTTCTATTTGTATTGTTTTGCCATTTTCCTCTATTGATCTGCTGTATTTCGTTACTATTTCGGATACACTTGTTACCTTGAGACTGGGGATTTCCTGATTATTGTTCTGACGGGTGTCAATATTATGTCGGGTAATCCTGTTACCTTGAGACTGGATCTTGTTTCTATTGTTGTTGTTACGGAACGGTTAGCGATTCTTTAGGCGTGAACTGTTTGTGTATTGTGCAGGCATGGCCACCGTATCCGTCACATTTGCTTTATCCGAAACGGCTTCTTTATCAATGTGGGAATCTGCTTCTCTACCGATTTCTATTGCGGCGTATTTCTCATCGACCTTTGCAGACATCTGCGCTGATTGGGGTTTTTAGTTGACTGGGCAACTAACATTCCATCTATCATGGCGAAAGCCTCTCGCCAACTATTAGCACGTTCATGTTGAATGGCTACTGCCCAGGATTCATGTTCCTTCTTGCTATAATTCCAGCATCTTGATAAGTACTGCTAATTGGTTTGCTAATTGGAATGTTTTATTTCGAGGTAGTCTCGAAGGTTTGCCCATGTCGAGATATCTTTACCTTTGGGCTGTCTGTAAATATGGTGTCTAATTTGACCTTTACAGTTTTGGTAAATTCCTCTTCGTATTTTAGGTCGGTTTCGGTTTTTGATTCGATGAAGAGAAAATATCCACGATATACTTTTGCAATATAATGGAAAGTATCTGTGGAGTGCTCGATCGATGTCCTTGTTTCGCGATGTTTTCGCAGTATATGCGCTAGTCGATGGATCAATGGCCGGTTGCTGTTTTGATTTTCAGCATTGCGTTTATTTTTAATCAGTTCTGCCACCTGACAAAACTCAGCTTCTTTTGAGCTGTCCCCCATATATTTCACGTAAATTTGTTCCAGAGTCACGAAAAATATATGTTTCACTTATTTAGGATGCTATATACTAATTCTCTGCAACGTCCCCGAAATTAGGAATAATGCCCAAATAGTTAAAGGCAGCGAAAATCGATTGTGCCTCGACTTTATTACTTGATGGTTTAAGACGTAAGACAATGAAGTGAAGGCATATACTAGGAAAGGACAGAGTAATGACTTCACATCGCGCAATGATGAGTCATTGACGAGGAATTGGATGAGTCATCGCATGAGTCCTCCACAAAGATTCTAGATGGTTCTAGAAGGTTTTAGAAGAAGACAATCGAGTATAAGAACAGACGAAAGGCAGCACTAGGGAATCAGTCAGGGAATGGTAACGAATATGATATTCGTGAATTGAAAAATTATTCCAACTGCAACAAATAGATATTTCTGTAAAAAATGTTCACGACATTAAAACGTTTCTTCATTAATTCAAAAATACAAAAATGGACGGAGGACTAGAAGCTGCCGCTGTACTGAAGAAGTAAAGAAGAAATACGGTGTTTGAAGAAGACAATCACGGATTCATTTGGAAAAATAATGAATTACTATTAATCGGAATTTGGGAATATTCATGCTCCAAGGCGTGTTCGTATACGGTAGATAACCCAATATCCGTATACGGTAGATGACTCAGTATTTTGCGTGGGTAGTGTGGAAAGTTAAAAATAGCGATTACGCTTAAAAAATATATTTTGTCAGCTAAATGAAAACCAATTACGTTTTCATAAATAATGGGTCATAAATTATGGAAAACAGACTTATCAAGCTGCTATAAGGCAACGGAATAGAAGATAGGGCCAATCAGAAAATTAAGAACAAGCAAAGGTCCACGTTGAATACGTCCGGTTGAAACGTATATATGCCGTAAGTGATACAGGGTTACGGCCGTTAGAAGTCGAAATTGGAAAGGGAGCGATGGACATTTACAGCCCATTCGAGTACCCGGGAATAACGTAATAAATTTACCGGAACTATAGAACTTGTGTACAAAAGGTCGTCGAAACCCATGAAATATTTAGCAACGGAAGATGTCGAACTTGGTGGGTGACTAGAACTTCTTTCAGAAATAAATACGGACACCGACGTTTAGTTGCCAATTACATAAGAATATACAGATGCAGATGAATTGGACAGAATATGCGCTAATTAAGAGAATAAGTAAGAAACGGTATCCGTTCACTAGTGGTACGCCGTTGGATTCGTTAATGAAAAAATGTAAAGAGAAGTGGATTGCCAATTTTCAAAACAATATTTAGACATTACACTTAATATACATTTTCAAGGGATAGGTGCAACTGCAGAAACATGACTGATGGAATAAGAGCATTTAACTGTAACACAAACAAAAGGGCTTCGACACCAAACCGAATAACTAGATGGTCAAAAAAACAATAAAACCAACATAACATTAATTGGACCATAAATGCTCTAAAAATAGCCACACGGAAATATTATCTAACAAATGGCTGAAAACAAATTGGTGAAAAAATCCCGTGACCCATCCAATTTAATGAATGATCTGGGGTGTAAATTAATAAATTATTAAATAGACTAAAATACTGGAAAATAGCAAAGATAAATTTTACATTTTTGAAATTTTTTGAACTAACAGACGGTTGGAGCGTGTGGAAGAGTATGCCCACAACACTCAATTGGTTACAAAACACGTGCGAACGGATGGTATAAAATAACGTTTCCCGTTGTCCTGATTTATTATGTATTATTAACGAATAAACATAGAAAAGGGATGAACATCACCGACAGATCATACAAATATATAGGGAGAGTGGCATACCCACAATAGAGTCGAAGATACCATAGTCCACGGTACCCTACGCGGGACGTATTCAGCAGATACAGTGCAGTGGTTTCTTAATGCACACCGCATTCCACAGAGGACATAACAATCTTTATAATCAACAATTAGAAAAGATATCCTAAAACGTTTTCTTAAAAACATACAAACAGATGATTCTCATAATAGCATCAATCGAGGTTCATGTTATCTATATATATACATAAATTTCCCCTGTTAAGTCCTCTACTGTACATACAAAACATCAACCCGAAATCCTGGAATGCAGAGAATGAATATCGAGGAGGAATATACCAAGACTGGATTCATCTTCAAGCAGACAGGAAGGATCCGAACCAATATATCGCCCAATTTCAAAACCACAGACGGGCGATTGGGCCGTATAAAAGTCACGTTTCCAGCTGCGCTGATTTATTCTGGATTAGTAAGGAATACAAAAATTGTTGTATTGAATTATTGTACTACTAAAAACACTATCAATTTATCTTATCCGCACAATAAAACAAAATAAATTGAAAACTTAGCATGAAGTTGCAATTACTTAAATTGCAAAAATTACAGCCAGTCCATAAATATGTTAGTTGAAACGCAAAAACTTACGTACACTGGTGTAAGAACTTTTTGACAAGTTTATAGTGGTATTAGATCATTAATTCTTTCTTTTGTCTCTTTGTCAATTATTTTTGATTTCACCGTGCTTTTAAATCATAATGACGAACAAGTTTCCAGAGACACAAATCAAATGTAACACCTTAAATCACCTTGCGTCAAATTCCAATATCAAAAACCGTAAACACTTCACCAAATATGGGGGTGCTAAATCTGGGGGGTCCATAAATTCGTTACTTCACGCGAATTTTTGCCAATAAATTGTATAATAATAATTAGCAAATAGACTTTATGTTTCACACATACATGATATCCAAAGCAGAATGTGGCACCTCTATTTATTTGTCAATGACCTTAAAATACGTTTTTAATTGCTACCCGTTCTTTCGGTAGCGTACCAAAATCCAATATGGGATTTTATCGAAATCAAGACCATAAATGTTCTAGTTAAAAATTATTTTGTCTTTCAATTGGTTGGAAATTTAGAGCAGAAACTTAATTCGTGCGCGTAAAACTGAGTAGAGCAAAGTCAGATGCACTTCCCTGACACGCCACTAATTTACACGTAACCTGTTTTGATATTCAAAAACAAATTTATTTTTTGGTTAGTCAGCTTCTGATGAGTTTTTGCTGATTGAGCTTTGATTGAAAATGTCGCCAATAAATGTAAGTACCTCAAGGTACCTAACAAATAGCACGTTGTAGAGCTCCCTTTCTTAACATTTAAGCCAAATAGTGTCATACGTATGCAAATGTTCGAGAGCATTTCCCTATACAATTGTCTTACGCGTATCTTGTGGCAATTCCCAAAAGTGAAACCAAAAATGCAAAATCTGAAAATTTCCATCGAAAAGGTTATTAGGTCCATAGTTTAGTCGACAAAAAATGGTATATTAGCGCCACGAGCTCTCTAGGAAACATGGTGTAATAGGTTACAAATTGCATCAGTAGAATTATAATTTAATTTGCGAAATCTATCTAGGACTTTGGAAAAAATCTGATTAATATGTATTTTTAAGTATTGATACAGATTAAGCGGTTGGGGTCAGAGTTTCTTTAACCCGTACGCACAAATACGTACACGATAATCAGACTGATATAAATTTCCGTTTTTTCACCATCGGTTAACCAGTGGAGACCCTGGGCGAAATATCCTGTGGATAACCTTTAAGGACATATGTCCCTACGCTCTTCTTTTCCATTTCAATTCAAAACGAAGCAATATTTTCCGTTGAAAATGTGAACGAAGGAAGCTGTGCTATCTGGCTATTTAACGGTGTTGAAATTATATTAATATTATTTGTAAGTACTTCATTTTATTCCTCGTAAATCTGTATTGGTATCTCCGATATTGAGCGATATGGCCAAGATTCTTACAATTATATATTTACAAGCCCACCAGCTGAATGGAAGATTTTATAGGGACAGACGAAATAATTTTCGATAGACCTGAAGAACCTGAGGACTTGATTTGGAAAATGGAAGTGACCCAATTACGGAGATGGAGTTTTATGTCGAAACGACTGATAAATTTTTGGAAAAACCAAGGAAAGCAGGCCGTGGTTTCTCAATTTTTAATATAATATAATTACGAAACAAAAGGAACGATATTGGTTTCACCTTAAATTCACTACAAAATACGTAAGTGCACAATAAGAACGTAATTTTGTTTATATGCCATCAAGGATACTTAAAGAACATTAATAAAATTAATCTGAGATACTGGGGTTAAAAGTTTTGGAGTTGTGGTCGGAAAACCGTTGGATTTCTGAAAAAATGAAGACTAATTCAGTAAATATTTAGTAAAAAATGTTGTTAATACTCTTAGTTAATACTCTTAGTGCTGTAATTATTAAACCGTTTGATTTCTTCAAAAAACACTGACAAAATTTGGATTGAAATATACGTCTGACCGCTCAATTAATGGCAGTTAAATTTTGAAAGTCGCTTCAATTTTCACAACAAGTGCGAAAATGCCAAATTAATTACACTGAACTTTTTTCAATGGCACTATTTGTGTTAAAATTTCAAGCAGATCCATCCATTCGTTCTCGAGATTTTTGCGAAAGAAGATCATTTTTGACGTGTTAAGGGCATATTTCCCTTCGGGGTATCCACCCGTTAACTATGCCCCAGATTGGTTTTTGATGTGGATGCCCCGATGACCAAAAACGGCCACCGCTTTTCATTTCCGTGTCAGCCCAAAACTGAACAATATTTTACGTTGAAATTTTGAACGGACAGAGCTATGGTATCGACCTATTTAACCAGTAGATACCATTTCGCGTTTTCCTGTAGACTTCCTGTAAACAACCTGCTCTTCGTTTCCATCTTGGTTAGTTTTCAACTAATCAATGTTATTCAATAACATTTCCAGCGTTAGTTAGGTAAAGGTTTACGCTTTCAACTGATATATTTAGCGTGAAGATTAGTTTTCTAGAAGCCGCGCATTAAGGAAGAATGTAATTACATTGTTGATAATTCCATTGATAAGACCAACCTTAACTCCTACACGCCTATCCGAGCTCAGACCCCCCCCCCTACGCTGAGCAGCCCGGGAACCTATTTTTTTTCGCTTGTCTGATAGAGT
>SCLF01171322.1:0-17970 GCA_004367975.1 Mesochordaeus erythrocephalus
TCTTTGACCTGGTTGTCTTTAGAGGGGGTTAACTGTACGAACGCGGATACATTTGGACATTCTGAAAATAGATTCGGAACAGCAAGAACAAACTGTCAGACATGCAAAACAAAATATACGTTTGTGTGCAACCTGAGAGTGGGGGGGGCACTTCGGATAGAAACTACTTACCTAACTACTTCTCTAGTAGTTAGATCTACTTATCTAACTACTTATCTAAACTACTTATCCCACTATCTTACAGTACGGTCATGTAATTTTAGCATAATGTCCATGTGGCAGGGATAAATACAATTATGTGAATTAAACACACCAGAGTGACCCCAATCGCTATAAAATTGAGTTTGACACAGAGCGGCCAATATATCTTAGCACACATACTCGTTGCTACAGAATGTCAATGTTTTTGAAGCGTTCTCGATTATTTTTTTACAAGAGGGTTAATTCAAAGGATGAAGATAACTTTTTGTTTTAAAGACGATGAACTGGAGGACGGACAAGATGGTCCTGACCCGATGGACATTGCATTGGACAACTCAATGGAGGTCCCAATTGACGGATCGTTGGACGTGCCCATGGAAGATGAAGACACCAACGATGGCCTGAATAATGACTCTAGTCACTTCGCTGGTGGCAGTGCGCTCGACGGGTATGTAAAGTAAAATTACCCATTAGTTGTACTCGTCCACAGCCAAGAGTGTGTTTTCACCTCAATAGTTTCGATTTCGTAACATGATTATGTCCTATAGTTACTTACCAGATAACCCGCCATAGAGCGTCACGTATCTTCTGGGTTAGCTTCGAATTGGAAGTACTACACCGTGGACACCATTGGTTAAATGTATTCTTTGCTACATAGCTTTAAATGGGCTCTACTTCCATGGATAATAGCTTTTCGGCACATGAGACACATTTGACCTGTTAAATATCAAACATTTGATGACATCTACATTACTGACATACTTGCACTTTTTCTGGACACTCGGGAACAATTTTCCCAAATACTGTCGATCAAACCAAATAACTGCTCTTCTTTGAAAATATAAAAGAGATCTGTTGGAATATCTAAGAAAGTTAACTCTTGTGATGAGAAAGGTACCATTTAGAATGAGGCTTTTAATTTACGAAATCAGTTCTTCAAAGGGAAGTCAGACATATTAGAAACAACTTAATGCATGTTTCTTTATCCATAGTGGCTAAAATGAAAGTGTCTTATCTGGGTAAACCTAAATATTAGTGAAAGGTATGCTTGATGGTATGAGCGCAGCACTGAGACCAAATAGTCGAGCACAATAGCAACGCTACAATGCATAAGTTAAATTGGCCCGTTTGTGTTTCTAGGGTTCATATTTTCACCGCATTCAAATCTGCCAATAAAATACTACAGTTTGTACAATTTTATTAACAACGACATTGTACAACATAATTTTGTAATATAAAGCGTCACTGGGATTGATGAAAAATGGAATTATATCTAAAGCGAACTAAGGCAGAGAACTAGTGCCACCGCACTCACGCATTATGCACGGGTGCTAAACCCGGTCCCCCGGCTGTCCGGCGGCAAATGATAGCTTAACCAGCCTTAGTGAGTCTTATAGTGTTTTTTCGTGCGGTCAGAATCTGGCGTCGTATAGTTAACCCCCCTAAAGACAACGTGAAAAAATATTTTTTTGAAAAAACATTAGTTAGGCTCCTGGACATCCAATAAAAGCATCGAAAACATCCTCCGATTATTTGTTTTAAAGCTATGAACAAAATTGAATTTGAGCGTCTTAAACCTTAGTTTTTACGCAGTTGTTTCGTCTCGAATTTTTAGTGAACATACTTTGGGATCTTTTCATGCTTTCTAAATCATAATAAAATAGAAAAGTAAAAAATTAGTGATTTTGTCACTTGTTGAAAATTTGTACTTTAGAAATTTCATTTTTGGGCTATAACTACGTCACGTGTTAAGAATTTGGGGTCGGTCCTATGAGAATAATTGAAGCTGGAGTCATGACGCGTCGAATAAGGACATACTACAATATATTGCAATATTTAATAATTCTCAAAAATGTGATTTCCGTACGTATTCCGATTGGCTCGACAGTAGGCTTATTCGACGCGTCATGACTCCAGATTCAATTATCTCAAAGGACCGACCCCGAATTCTTAACACGTGACCTAGTTATAGCCCAAAAATTAACAGGTGATAAAATCACGAATTTTTTCACTTTCCTGCGTAAAAACTAAAGTTTAGGACGCTCAAGACCAATTTTGTCCATTTTGGACAATGTGACTTTCGAGGAACTTTGGAAAAATTAAAGTTTTTTCCAAAAAAGATTTTTTCACGTTTTGCATATTGTGAGAACAGATTCGGAACCATAGAAAAAACTATAAGATTCACTAAAGCTGGTTAAGCTATCAGTTGCCGCTGGACATCCGGTTGAGGGGCGGGTTTGATACCGTTGTTATGCACGGCTATCAAATGTTCCCCTCCACCTCTCCGGGGGAAACTGATAGCTTAACTAGTTTTAGAGTATTTTCTTGCGGTTACGATTCTGGTCTCAGAATATGCAAATTTACTCGGCGTTGTATAGTTAACCCCCTAAACACAAACCACAATTTTTTTAATTTTAACTCATGAGCAAAACTAACTCCTATTATTCGTTTTTAAGCTATGGTACTCGAAAATCAAATGGCAGTTTGTTACTCTTCTTATCTATATAAGAAACATATAAATTTCTAGAACTGAAATAATGAGTTTCACGAGTGTGTCAAGCGGCGCACACTGCAGCGTAGTGGTAGATATATCTATAGTTCAGCTTACGGGTTAATTATTCATTCAACGTTAATGTTTACCTCTAACGTACCGTTAAGTACTTTTTTAAAACTTGTTTACCGTTATCGTCCAATGATCTTGATGTTCCGTTACTCTATTCACTGCTAAAAATATCTAATAATCGATAATGGCTCTATATGATAAGTGATCACGTGTACCACCCACGTGATATTTATTTTTGAATATTTAACCCGTTATATGGCACGGGGACTATTGACGTGACATCATTTACACGTCATGGGGTATTATATGAGGTTAATTTTAATTGTATTTTACCGCCCGGGAAAGTTATACTGCGGAATTTATATGCGGTTTTCTTCGTTGGCTCTCTTGTACCGTCGGTATTTCAACCTTTAAGCCACCCTATAACCCACCAATTAACCAAGTCAAATTAACCGCATTATGTGTTATTATGTGAAAAAACAGTAACAATGATCAGTATGTAGATCTTACTGATACCGTTTATTACACGTCTATTACTGCTCATTTCACAATTTAATAGTCTGCTGTCCGTGCAAGTCAATCGTTCTGTGGTCCCCAGTTACGGTGATTGGTATTTCGATGACGTCTCGAAATATTTAGTTTTCAGCAGTATTTCGTTGGGCATAATGAATCCCTGTCCTTTGAAAAGTTTCCTGCTTTTTATTCAGAAACCCATAGTAAACGCGCTACGGACCGCCTGGATGTCCGTGAACCACGATAACCGTATTTGTCAGCTCTTTAAATCATATAGATCCACAGGGGCAATTCTCTCTGCTATGTGTGTGCGTATCTTCGGATGGAGCCGTATCTTCGGGTGGAGTCGCATCTTCGGGTGGAGTAGTATCTTCGGCTGGAGTGGTATCTTCGGCTGGAGTCGTATATTCGTATGGAGGCAAAGGGACTAGGGCCATATCGCTGGGGCTACATGGTCGCAAATCTAAAGACCAGTTGGAATCCTCTAGGAAGAGGCTCTCCTTCTGAGTATCATAGTTTTCGCTCCCCAATTCTGACATCTGAGTTACTGACTGTTTTAGGACTGTTGGAGGGTAATATTGTTTGAGGTGTGTCATATTTCGTACATAACTTACACCATTGCTAATGTCTTCTATCTGGTAGTTATTGCCATTTGAATGTATCTTGCTTATTTGGTAAGGTTCTATATACGGTGTCGTTTCACTTGTATTTATTGCGTTGCCATTATTCTGTAGTACCAACGTGCCTATTTGGTATGGCTTTTCCATGTTATTTAGAATATGTTTGATTCGTTTCGATGTGTGGATGCTATCCTTTTGCACGCGATCTGTTGCTAAAGAAAATGCGTGATCATTGTCGAATGGATTCAATCCTCGATGTCCGGTTTCTACCTCAAAGCGGGATAGCGTTGTGACGTCATGTGGGCTACGATTAATAGAATGTATTATATCATGAATTTTAAAATCCCAATCTTCCTCTTGCATGATCATTTTCGTATTTACTGTGCAAATTGCCCTTTATACGACGCCGTTGCTCTGAGGATAGTATGGGGCTGACTTATTGTGGGTGATATTATAATCCGTTAATAGCTTGGTGATGTGTGTATTATTGAATTCCAAACCAGTATCCGTCTGAATCTGAATCGGTGATTCCGGCCTGGAACCACTACTTCGCCCGATTTTGAACGGATCGGGACAGCCCACATTCGCTTTGAAAAAATGTCAATTGCAACCATAAGATAGCGATTGTATCTGTTAGTTACCCGAAATTGACCTGCTAGTTCGGTTTCATTCTTTGGCAGAAATCGAATCTTCGCACAACTTCTCCATAAAAGGCCAGACATGCTTTTTCCGCAAATCCTTAAGCATATTTGTGTTGACCATGTGCCCATTCGCATGACATTACGCGATCAGTTCGTCTCTTCTTCGTCCCGTTATAAGATTAACCTGTCCTCCCGATAGTCGAGATAAGGCGTCTGAGATTACCATTTTACTTGAACGTACGAGTTCGACATCGTATTTCAAAATGAAAAATCTTGCAAGTTCTGTTTATTAGGACTTACCTTCCGAGCCCAACTTATACTTGCACAGTCAGTTCGCCAATTGAATCGTTTCCCCATCAAGTACGCCCGATACTTTTCAGTTTCGTATGGAAAGGAGAGCAGCTCCTTTTCCCGAATAAACAGGTTAATCTCTCCCCCTTAAGATGCTTGGCATAATATTCTATAAGGAATAAACAGGATTCGCTGTGATCATGTTTCTCTTCGCGGGAGCAATAATACAAACACCCACCAATTGCCCTATCTCTAGCGTCCGTTTCCAGTACCAGGTTAGCGGTTGCGAAATCTGGTATAAACAGTTTTAGGGCCCGGTCGCTAATTCTCTCTTTTATTGTCCGAGTTGTCATCTCTGCTTTGTATCTCCATATAAACTTTCGCCCTTTTATATTACGATATGTAGGGGTTATAGGATCCGCTATGGCCGTAAAATTTGGAATGAAGCCCCGATGATAAGATAACCCAGAAAGCTTTTGGGCTTCGATTGACGTACGTGGACTTACCAGTTGCATGATTGCCTCAACCTTCAACTTCAACGTTATCATAGTTCCTTGTTCTATCGTCTAACCCACGAATTCGATTTTTGTTGACAGGGGGTGTACTTTGTGGCTTTGATACGCAACCCGTTTCTAGACAGTTGGTCGAATAATAGTTTCAGACTCTCTAGCATCTCTTTATACGTCTTCCCATGGGTCAGTAGATCATTAAGGTAACATAATAGGCGTTCAGGGCCGACTCCTCTTGTAATTGTATCCATTACTCGTTGAAAACAGGGGCATACGGGCGAATGTGAATTGTCCCTGCTCTGTCGCGTATCCTTGGTAATGGATAACAGCCAAACTCCGTCACGTCGTTGTGCTTGCGGTAATCTACAACCACTCGGTACGAGCCGTCACGTTTCTTTACCAGTAAACATGGAGCATACCATGGTGACGGAATCTCCTCCATGATTCCCTGATCTAGATGTTTTTTAGTAATCCCCTCCATTTCAGCTCGTCCATTTCAGCCCCTCCATTTCACCATTCCTGTTGCAATCTTGATGTATTCATCACCTGCACGCGAAAGCTGCCTTTATTCCGAGATAAAACATCTAGTGATGAACCTACGTAGAGATCATTGTTTAGTATTCGTGGTCGAGAAACGTAACAGCCATCAGGGTCTGATAGTTTGACTCGTAACGATATGACTTTCTCCGTTCGAGGTGGAATAACATGTTTATTGTAGTCCTCAGCCTAATTGGTCTTATTTTCTGATTTCTTGTTGATATTATTGGGGTGATTTGGGCGACCCTTGCCGCTCCGTATGGTTTTTCGGCATGGGGCATATCTCTGCAATGTGACTGCCAATGTGTATCAGCCGCTTGTCTGTATCTATAGTGAACTTGCCGTATCGGAGCAGTTCGCTGGATCCCAGTATTGTCGTGTTCTACCGCTAAACACGTAAACAACACAATGGTTCAACTGTGAATTTTGTAACTGGATATCAGTTTTTGTTGAACCATACACTTCCACCTCGGATACGTTGAATGCCTGATATCGTATACTTGACTTCTTTAGGTTCTGTAAGAAGGATGACCGGAAAAACCGCTTAGGGATTTGTGATCCCGAATCCGCTAGGAGTCGGATGCCTTTACCGAATATGGATGCAATGATAAATGGTTTTGGACCATGGCCCGATTGGACTTCGTTTATTGCTATCCGTTTATTGTCGCTTATTGCTATACGTGTATTGTCGTTTGTTACTCTTAGTTTATTGTCTATTGTAGGCAAGGAGTTTTGAAAATACTCTATTCTAATAGTTCCGTACTCTTTATAAGTTATTTTGTTGATGGAACTTCGCCGAATACTGAGTGTGTACGTATTCATTGCAGATATAGCATCTAATGTATCTCGGCCTTCTGCATTCATTCTGATTATGAATGAATTTCCGTTGACCTCCGACTACTTTGGTTCCACTTATTCCGATTGCCCTCCATTTGATTGGCTCTACGTGGCAGATTCGGCCGGACATCGTTTCTTTGTGGCATTGGCTCTGTGTGATGGTCTCGCTCGCGGCTTGTGAGCTCTATTTTCATAATTCGCATGTTGCTATCCAACTCCCGATGCTCCTTCCCGAGTTATTCATAACGGAGTTCCTGATAATCTGTGATTTGTCTCTGCTCATTACGCATACCGTTGACCGTGACAGATAAACGTTCTATTTCAGAAATCAAGTCGTTAGCACTTGTCTCCACTGCATTTACCTTTGCGAACACAAGGTGTTGACGTTTATGGTCCAACAATTTGGCCTGTGCTGCAGTGTCCATCTACCCTGTGTCGTGGATAACGACGAATTCCATTTTATTCGGCGTTATAGAGCTCTGAAAGTGTTGGGATACGATGACGGCGGAATACCATACGCCTGACAAGCCGTTGAACGTATTCCGAGAATTTCTCAGACGCTTCCACACGTCTGCCCATATTACTAAACTTCTGTCTGAGGCATTCAATCTTCTGCACTTTGTCTGGTTCCCCAATGATGTTGACCAGCTCAGATTCTAAAGGAAGATTCAAGGAAGTCTTTCGCTACGCATGATCGAATGACCTTGACACCGCAGTTCCTCGAACGGCTCCAGGAAGTCGTTAACAATAACCTGTGCATCCCCTTTGTAACATGACTGAAGGCGGTGAATATTAATCAAAGCCTCACATTTGCCCGACATGGTTACTGCTACACTCGTATCGTACTCTTATTTACTATTATTATTATACTAAGTATATAAACACCGTAGTATACCCCTATATCATATAACTATACTATTCTACTACTGGAGTAAACCCGCCCACCTCCTGAACTTACTATACCTGTAAAATAGTAAGAGGTTAAAAAACAGAAGGAAAAATTAACGAAAATATACCGATCACGGGTTAACACCGATCGTGATCACCAATGTTACGCTTCTTATGTATATAATGAACGTATAAATGTCTAGAACTGAAATAATGAGTTTCACGGGTGTGTGTAAAGCGGCGAACACTGCATAGTAGTGGTAGATCTATCTATATTTCAGCTTATGGGTTAATTATTCGTTCAACGTATAATCCGTTATCGTCCAATCATCTTTATGTTCCGTTCCTCTATTTCACTGCCTTCTATAAATTTTCGAAATATATTTTAAGTTTTGTGCTCGTGCGTGTTGCTAAAATATATAATGATCGATAATGGCTCGTTATAATAAGTCCAGGGTGTGATCACATGATATTTATTTTTGAATATTTAGCCCGCTATTGATGTGACACAGTTGTTTCGAGTCGAATTCTTAGTGAACTTACTTTTTTTTTATTCTGGTGGCTATAACTACACAGCGAGTTACGAATTCGGGGTCGATCACTTGAGAAGAAATGTAGCTGACATCCGTGCGCGTTGAATGAGTCCAAGTGCGTGGAAATTGGACGTTTTAGTGAAATGTTATGGCGATTTTAAGATTTCACAATATTTCAATATGTCCGATTTCCCCCGAAATGGGACTCATTCGACGCGCACGGATGTCAGCTGCATTTATTCTCAAGCGATTGACTCCCACTAGAATAAAAATATAAGATTTCGACATGACCCCAGCCCCGAATTCCCCCGGGCAGAGGGGGTCACATTTGATGGCCAAATAAATTGGAGTGTATAACGGTGCCAAAATTACTGTGTACTATTATACAAAATTTCTGTGTAATTATATGTACTGAATGATTTTCAAATACTTTTTGAACTAAAAGAAATATAATCAAAATATTTATAATTGTCTTACCTAAAATTTTCTTTTTTCGCAAATGGAAGACTACTTGTCACGAGTGTATAGGTCCCCAGAATAAGGCGGGATAAAGTTTAAAATATATGATATAGGATATACAGACGTAGTCGAAAATGTATGGTCTGAGGTTAGCAGTACTGACACGGGATGAAGCTACATATAAACAATATTATGTACGCTATTATTCTGTCAAGTTTATAAAATGGACCATTTTATCGTATTACAGAACATACACTAGGGTCAAATCTGGGTTTCCTTTAGTTTCATATTTAGGTTCGTAATTAGCCTCGTAATTTCCATTCATATTTAGGTTCATCGGGGTTCATATTTTCGTGTTTATATTGTAGTGCTTCATTCGGTACTCATGGTACTGGACTGAGAGGCCTTGAGTAATATTCATCGGTTGAGCTTTTCTATAAGGGCGAGGCCCAGGTCACTATCAACTACTGCCCGGAAAAGTTCAAGGCGCTGCCGGATTTATAGAAAACCATCCTTGAGATTTTGGACAACCAAAACCCGAAACCTAAATATGAAAACAAGGCTATTGAAAACACAATAATATAAATGCCGTAGAGAACGCCAGCATCATGTGTAGGCGTGTTGAAACGTCCGAAGTATTCTCGGACGTTACCAGGTAATTTTTATAATCGGTGGATTATCGGAGTTTTTGGTGGTGTACTAATGTCTTAATGAATATTTGGAATGGGATCTCGGTTATGCCATTTACAGCGAAATTAGGCGGAATTAGGGCGTAGGAACCCACATTAATTCGGGGATTTTAGTAAGAGCCTGATTACTTGCAGTTGAACTAGTCTCCAGTAGTTTTATGACTGGAAGAAACTAGTTTCCCACAGGCGAAACTAGAGCTTCTACTCACAAAATCCGCACGTATAAATTGACGTAGTTAGTTATCATTAGATTAGCAAAATTAAAAATGCCATTAGAACCCAATGACTTACAAAGGATAGAGTTTAAAATAGACCGGGGAACACCTTAACCCACCACTTTCGGCGATCAAAAGTGGTGCGTTAAGAGAAATTCGGCTATTTGACCATTAGTAGTATTCTTTTCTTGCTCCTAACTTTCATATAATGGTCGGTGCACTCATAACATTAGACTCGAAAGGACTGCGTAAAAACTAAAGTGCAGTTTAAGTAAAAGTTAATTTTTCCATTTTCGACAATTTGACTTTCGAGATCCACAGCTTTAAAGGAAACAATCCGGGTATGTTTTTTATGCTTTGATTTGGTCTACTTAACCCGTACGCAGAAGAAATGGTTCTACCCTCACGCACCAGTGTGTGTCGCTTTATCATAATTTGTACTTTTATATCTCATATTCTTCCGCTCATCTCCTTCTACCTGTGTACCAACCGTGGGCGTTTTCTGCCAATGCAAATTTGGGATTGATTTGGTGCAGAGTTTCCCTATAACTATCGAACCCTTTATCATAATTTGTTTATTTTTGTCTCATATTGTTCAGGACGGATAAAATCAACTATATTCGACTCATTTTTGTCTTTAGAGGGGGTTAACTGTACGAAGGTGTATACATCTGGGCATTTTGATATCTAATTACCCTTACAACCTTTGATAGGATTCATTTTATTAAGTACACATGTTAGTAAGTACATGTTTTTTTTGGCGAAAAAGCTGTAAATTTGTCCGCCTCATCTCCCTCCATCTCTGCACCAAATCTCGCTGTATTCGGCCTACGCATTTCGTTAATATTATATATAGCAAATTGAATAAACCCCGACAATTTTACGTCCAACCAAAAATAATACTAGAAAATTTTCCATTTGACACAGAATATATTTCACCTTTCCTAAAAAAGTTTACGTGCGAATATTGAGAGTTACGTAACTCTTCCCCAACAGGGGATGATTCCCCAACAGGTGATGATTCCCCAAGAGGGGAAGCATTTGTCCCGTTTTTTTTCGCGTTTTTCGGATTCTGTTTAGAAGTACCGCTCGATGTTTTCCTAACTAAAACACAGCTGTCTTAAATTGTAAAAAAGTGAAAATTTTAAAGTGCCATTTCCTAAGTATCTGTAGGTTCTTAAGTTTTTTGAAGATAATTTCCTACTAGAGGCTCTCCCAGGCAACAATTTGGCGTGATTCCCGATTCAAAAAACAAATTTCCTGTTTTTAGCCACCAGATCCGGTCTAAAAGTACGTTAAATAAAACCGGAACGGTTTATATCGGGCGTCCTGAGGGGCAAATTCGCAATAGCACCGCTCTAATAGAAATTATGGGCTGATTAACGAAAATGTGTGCCGAGCGACACATTTCTGCGTACGGGTTAAGCTGCCATGCCTTCATCCAAGTCGGGATCAGAAAAAAGTGATACGTTAAGGCAGCGGTGGCCCCTGGTGTATATGTTATGGGATGTAAAGACGTAGGCTATTATAATATAAGTGTATTTATGACTCGTATTTGGTAGTAATTTTATGTTTATTACTATAACGTTTTCGTCTTACGAGACATCATCAGTAGCTGAATAAGAAATATGTTACAAAATGCAGAATATATATATTCATATGAAATGTTTAATTTAGAAATAACATATAAATACAAATTACAGTTCCATTTCAGGTCTGTTTTTTCTAAACACTGCTCTTCCAACCAGGCCAGACACATTTACTTGGTCGGTTACGGCCTCATAAATGGAATTAATTTTAATGAATTTTGTTTAGCTAAATTTACAAATTTAGTGTAGAAGATTAATTCTCGCTGTAAGATTCGAATGTTAAATTTATCATCCAATCAAAATAGCTGAAATATGTGGCCGTCATATATTGACCAATAAGATTCTTGGAGGGTTTCGGGATTCGAGAATTTTCCATGACACATGAGATTTGGTGACTCGTCGTGTGTACGATCTGTAGCGAGAGTGCAGTTCCTATTAGTAAAAGTGGGTTTTTAGGTCAATTAAGAAAGTATTCGCCTGGACCCTTCTTTTGTAGATTTCGCGAGCGCGAAAAAACGTATCTATCCCAAATTTGATTACAGTTTCCAAATGTTTTCAAACAAATTAAGTTTCGACGAAAAATTGTGTATATAACTAATTGGCAGACCAACATTTTTTCCCCTGGGCGAAATCCAGACGCTTCGGTATCGTTAAATGCAATTTTCTCAGCTGTGTCTAGCAGATAAATAACTTTTTATTGAACATACACCGATGTAATGTGGACTTGTTTGCCGAAAATCCAAACAATTTTCTAACTTCAACAGCAATTATCTCAGCTGTAGGATTCAGACTTCAATTCAAATTATGCTTCTACTTAGCGTTTGTATTAGAAAAAAAATAAGTGTGAACATACACTAAAATATTGACAGTGGTTTTATTTTTTTTCTCCTTAAGTATAGTATATTTTCCCTGAAGCTTTGGATTGAATACTGCAATCAAAAATATTACATCATGACCTGTAGGGTGGAGCGAAATTCAGTAACGATATAGAAAAATAGTTAAAACGAAGACAGAGATGGAGCCAGAACCCGGAGGGAAAGAATGCACGTGTAAAAGAAATTTCCTGTAAAATAATTGATATTTTGATAATACAGAACTGGTGTTACACTAGGTATACTGTCATTCTTGGATTTCTCGTTATATGTTTTTACAGTGAAAATTGCATTTGAATGATATTTAGCGTGCATCACCGTTATATTCTAACTTATAATAATTTGTCGGAAGAAATAGTAAGGAAATCTTAACGGTTAAATAGGACGATAGTATAAACTTCCGTGTTCAAAATTTCAACGGAAAAGTACTGTTCAGTTTTTGATTGATATGGAAAACAAGATCGGTGGACGACAATCTTTCTTTGTTCACTCATTCAATTAGTCTCGTTCAGGCAATCACGTCCATTTCAGCAATCTTGTTCAGTTTAATCGTTAATTTAACTGGCCAGCTATTCGTTAATCTTGATAACTATTCGTGTATTTATTAAAACTTAAGAAATAGACTATTTTAAACAAAAACAAAAACTGAAACGTATATGAATGTATATGTTCTGCTCTAATGTAGGCCGCTTACCCTACGTCGATGCATCCATGCCGTCAATCATATAGTTTCGGCTACCATTTTTATCCTATATCATTATATCACTATGTATTCGTGACAGAGGCATCCACTGGTTAATTCTGCTCTAAATATACGGAAGTTTCTTATTTGTTATTGGTATTAGGACCAGTTTCAATGTAAGTATTCACTATAGTTACTGACAATAAAGTTGTTTGCGTTTCTCTGCTGCTTGCACACAGCTATCTGGTCGAGCCCCTCGTACAGTCGTGCTAGATTAACAAGGCCCTGGGCATCCAACAAAAGTATAGCAAACATACTGCGATTATTTGTTTTAAACTGCCCGATTTTCCCTGAAATTGGACTCATTCGATGCGCATGGATGACAGCTACATTTCTTCTCATTAGCTCGACCCCGAATTCTCGAAAGTGGGCTTAATGGACGCGTAATGACTCAAGCTCCAATTCTTCTCAGAGGACCGACTCCACAAAGTTATAGCCCGAATTTTCAAAAAGTGACAAAATCACAGCTTTTTCACTTTTCGATTTTTTTATGATAGAGAAAAAATCCCACCGCCCCAAAGTATGTTCACTAAAAAGTCGACTCGAATCCATGTCCGAGAAGCACCTAATACAGGAAAACCATTTTCCATTTCGACAACGTGACTTTCGAGGTCCATAGCTTTAAAACAAATAATCGCAGTATGTTTGCGATACTTTTGTTGGATGTCCAGGGGCCTAATTAATCTAGCACGATTTAGTTGGGTGAGCTGCCATGCTCCTATGTGCTAAAATTAACGTTTAAAAAAAGTCTTTTTGACATGTCTGTCTTTAGAGGGGGTTAACTGTACGAAGGCGTATAAATTTGGACCTACTGAAACTAGATTCGGAACCGCAAGAACAGACTAGCAGACTGGCTATGTCTCGTTAAAAGTTTAGGTGCTACCTGGACGGGGCTGTGTTGCATTTTTTGCTGCTTGCAGTCGCTACCGTTGGAAACAGGTCACTCTGGAACATTTCGTGTGATAACTACGGAATTGATGTTCCGCAATGCCTGATAAGCCCTGGTCAAAATTCCATCTTCAAAACGTCAGAGAAAATTTCCATCATCATTATAAGTACACCTAAACTCGATGAAATATATCCACTGAAACCTTAATTATGGATGGAATACAAGTGCGGATAGACCCATATCTGTTTCGGGCTCACTTCCGGTCATATCTCCTTGTCAGATGTGCACTCTAATTGTGCCATACTGCAGTAAAGATACTATGTTTAATATGGCTTCGTTCATGCAACACCCGTCTAAAGCCCCCCCCCCTCCGCGGGGATTGAGACCAAGAGATCGGTTATCGAGACTTAGTGGATCGGATTTTCAAAATGCACAAATGCGAAAAAGACCTTTTTTATATAACCGTTAATTTTAACATAGACTTCACTTCGACCCCCTCTAGTATACCCCTAATTGCATTTGTTTTGACTTAAATTTTTACTGAACATACGTTTCTACGGTTGGATTTTTGCAGCAGTGATTTTGTCAGTTTTTGAAAATGTGTACCTTTTTTGACCTATAACTGGGTCACGTGTTAATAATTCGGAGTCGGTCCTCTGAGAAGTCCGAGTCATGACGCGTCTAATAAGCTCAATATGGAGCCAATCAGACATACTTCCCGAAACACATTTTTCTATGAGAAAATCTATCAAATACCCTTAAAATTTCATGTGCTACATGATTTGACTTCACGATGAAAGTTTTACATTACCAAAAGTGCGTACAATTGTTTCTGCTAAAGTTATGCTAATTTAAATTTTCACAATATTTCACTTCTTAAAATTGCCATAATTGTACGCACTTTTGGTAATGGAAAAAGTTGATCGTGAAGTCAAGCCACATAACATATCAAATGTTAAGGGTATCTGATAGATTTTCTCATAGACCCGTTATGTAGTTAAGTCAACAAACGTGTTTCGGGAAGTATGACAGATTGGCTCGATATTGAGCTTATTAGACGCGTCATGACTCTGGCTTCAATTCTCCTCAGAGGACCGACTCCAAAAAAGGTACATTTTCAAAAACCGACAAAATCAGGAATTTTTCACTGTTGCAAAAATCCAGCCGTAAAAACCCGGCAAAGGTGCCAACGTATGTTCAGTAAACAATTTGAGTCAAAACAAATGAAATTAGGGGTATACTAGGGGGGTACGAAGTCAAGGGTATCGATTTTGGCCCTGTGATTTTCGAGGTCCGTAGCTTTAAAGGAAATAATCGCACTATGTTTCCGATACCTTTATTGGATGCCTAGGCGCCTAATTAATCTAGCATTATTTAGTGCGGTGAGCTGCCAAATTAACTGTTTTATAAAAAAAGCCTTTTTAGCATTTTAAAAATAGATTCGGAACTGCAATGAAGAACTCCAAATAAGTCTCGTTAACCGAACTCTTGCGCTCTAGACCCGGAGGGGGGAGGGGCCACTTTAGACAGGGTTGTGCCACTAACGAGGTGGAAGAAATTTACTATTTTGACTCTTATTATGTTACCATATTTACGATGATATTTCAGTCTTGATTTATCCGAAAGTGAAGATGAAGCACCACCCGAGACTGACCTCAAATCCGCGTTCGAGGGACCAACTGACCTATTTGGTGGTATTTCAGACTTGTCGGATGAGGACTAACAAGTCGACGTTAGTTTTTCTTTCTGTAATTTCTGTAACTTTGATTCTTCAAGCTTCTTTAGGTGTGTAAACGGTATATTTTTAGAATGAAGTGGCAAGAATTTTTAGGTATGATCGAAAATTGTGTACCTAAAGATGATAGGTGAGGTATAAACAATAATTTTTGGAATTTTACGACTAAATCAACCATGTCGAATTAATGAAATAATTTAATATACTACCTTGATTTGAATAAATTTCTAGGAACCGAATATTGCTACTAGAAGTCCCAGTAAAGAGTTAAACCAAGCATGATTTCCTCCCTCATTAAATTTTCGCGCGGATCTTTATGAAAGGCTAAAAATGTAAACACCAAAAGTGTTTAATCAGAAAATTGTTTAGGTTATATTATTGTTTATACCATTATAATAGGACAGAGTATATGATCAAACAAGAAAGGCAACTCAAGATTGATAATTATAGGGAAAAACTTTTTGAGACAATTGAACCCCCACCGGATAATCCCGAGCCAGCACCATGGCATACGGCACCTCTTCATATACCCTTAGTGATGGGCCCTGGCAGACTACGGAAAAAAGAAGTGGTGTTAACATGCGGAAAACGAAAACTCATCTTAAAATCTATCTAATGCCATAAGTTTATATAACTCTGATACTCCATTAAATGAAGAACGGGCAACTGTGTCTCAGCGATGATATGTTATCCTATAGCAAATCCAACAAGCAAGTCCAACTGCAAATAATGCTTATAAGTGTGGTATCCTTCAATAACTTAAGTCCTTTTCCTTCAACTACAGCTAATAATTAGTACAATACTATAAATTGTGAATTAATAAGTGATTTATATAAACTGCTTCAGACTGTGATGGCGTGGCGCTGTTCTGGTAAAAGTAATACGGCTTTGATAAATAACCTATCTCACTCTGGTATCATCAAAAGCGATATCGTCAAACAGGCCATGTTAAATACCGATCGCGCTCATTATGTTCCAGCGCAGTTCAAATCACGGGCTTATGACGATAATGCGCTCACAATCGGCTTTAACTTGGGTTGTCACCATTAACGAATTCTTAGCCGTCTAGAATTGAACTAAACAATAATATGGGTGTGAGGTTGAACGTTTTTGTTATCCATGGTTCCCAAATATTCTGTAATAGTTTTCAAGTGATTTTTTATGATTGAGGTGCTTAAATATTACCTCCACACATTTTTCGGGAATCGTTTCAAGGCACATTCGGCGGGGACACCAGTGTTGACTGTACTATGACTTGAGAATTCTGGGAGACCTTCGATTTGAAAAACGTTTCACTTATCCTCCCGTATTCCTATTTGTGGATCAACTTTACAATGACGGTGACAAACTACATTATAGCGCCACTATCAGCGCGCCTCACATGCACGCTTATGCATTGGAAACGTGCCTCAAACCACTACAAAAATCCAGGGCAGTGAAAATTCAACCAAGCATATTAGATGTTGGCTGTGGTTCAGGGTACCTTCTCGGTGCATTTGGACGTATGTTGGACGCCAAAGTTGTTGGTGTGGAGCATATTAAAGAGCTCTATGAAATGTCCTGCAAGAATTTAAAGGTAAATCAAATGTGAACTTACCATATTTCTTGTCTAGCATTGCTATCACCCGTCGTTGATCTAAAGGTATTAATGTTCTAAAAATATCTCGTTTGGTTTACGTACAGGAGCGTCTAAACTGAGCGTTGTACCAAGGGATTTGTAAACATTAAATTGCATTTTCTCGGCAGAGTGTATTTCCTTAATTTTAATATATTTCATCAAAAAATAGACTACGAATTCGGCGTTTAAGTGTGTGGAATTCATACCCCAGGTGTTAATTCGACACAAAATATCGAATTCCGCCTTTTTAAAGTGTCGAATTCATTCCATCCCGATTCGTCGGAATAAAATGCAGAACGAGAAAGTCTAGTAAATGAGTTTTAATCTACTAGACGCGATTCACGGACGAAACCTATTCGCACGTGAAGTTTTAGTTGAAGAGGGGTGGTGAATCCTATTCGCCCGTGCGTCTCGCCTGGTACATCAAAACTCATTTACTAGGCTTCCCCATTTTCATTCCTGATTGAAGCTTTAACAGATGTGTCCAGAGCCAACCCTACCCCTTAATGTTGCATCCCATGTTCCGAATCTGTTTTCAAAATGTCCAAAGTTAACCCCCAAAACCCCTATTTAACTGCACAAAACGTGAGTCGAATATAGTTGAATTTGACCCTCCTGAAATATAGTTTTAACGCAGTTGTTTCGAGTCGAATTTTTAGGGAACATGCTTTGCGATCTTGGCATGTTTTCTAAATCGTGTTAATAATTCGGGGTCGGTCCTCTGAGACACCGATATCCGACTTTGCCCCTGCCCCCCTCTCAGGTTGCACATTAACGTATACTTTTTTCGCTTGTCTGATAGAGTTGGTTCTTGCGGTTTTTTCATCTCACTACAGTATGTCCAAATTTATACTCCTTCCTACAGTTAACCCCCTCTAAAGACCGTCCTGAAATATAGTTGTAACGCAGTTGTTTCTAGTCGAATTTTTAGGAAACATACATGTTTTCGAAATCATAATAAAATCGAAAAGTGAAACATTCGTGATTTTGTCACTTTTTGAAAATGCGTACATTTTTCGGTTCAGTTTT
>SCLF01171432.1:0-10151 GCA_004367975.1 Mesochordaeus erythrocephalus
TTTTTAAAGATCGTTTTCCACTAGAGGTCGTCTCAGGCAACAATTTGGTGTGATTCGCGATCCAAAATAATCAACTTCCGTTTTCAGAACAAATTCGGAACCGCGAGAAAAAAATTCTATAAGGCTCACTAAGTCCGGTTAAGCTATCAGTTCCTACTTCAAGCGGTGGGGCGGAGGCGAGACTGACAAGGGTGTCATACTAGGGCAGTGTTGAATATGGCTGTGGAGCCCGAATCAAACATTCAGCCACATCTAAGGCCTTAAAAAAGCTAAAAACATGGTCAATGCCACTCAAATGGCAGTTGGCGGTGAAGGAATCACATTTCTGGGCTATAACTAGGTCACGTGTTAATAATTCGCGGTCGGTCTTCTGAGAAGAATTGAAGTTGGAGTCATGCCGCGTCGAACATGCCCACTTTAGAGTCAATCGGACATACTTCCCGAAATCACATTTTTATCTAGTCGCTATAACAACATGACGTGTTAGAAATTCGGGGTCAATCATATGAGAAGAAATGAAGCTGACATACGTGCGCGTCCAATGAGATCCATTTCGCAGGAAATCGGGCGTTTTAAATATTGTGAAATTTTATGGCAATTAGAATACAAAATGTGATTTCGGGAAGTATGGCCGATTGATCCGAAGGTGGGCTTATTCGACGCGCCATGACTCCAGCTCCAATTCTTCTCAAAGGATCGACCCCAAATTCTTAACACATGACCTAGTTAGAGCCCAAAAATGGATTTTCTAAAGTATACAATTTTCAACGAATGACAAAAATCACCTAAAGTTTAGAACGCCATTTTCGACAATGTTTTCCATACCTGTAAAATCAATAATTGGTGTGTGTTTTCTATAATTTTAAGGGATGCCCTGGGGTCTACTTAATCTCGCGCAATTTAGTTCGGTGAGCTGCCGGTTCCCAGGAGTTAAAATTAAGGTTTTTCAGAACAAATTCGGAACCGCGAGAAAAAAAACTATAACACTCACTAAGTCCGGTTAAGCTATCAGTTCCTACTCCAAGCGGTGGGGGGGGGGCGAGACTGACAAGGGTGTCATACTAGGGCAAGATAGGAATATGATTTTTACATATCCCTGTAGACTTTTTGATGCTGCTTCTGATATATGTTAATTAAATATATGTCAAGATACATATATTATTGAAATCAGAATTTAATTCTGTGCAAGAATAGGTACAATTTCTAGCATATCCATAGCAGACACGGGAAGGATATAACCCCCTGTCTAGACTGCCCCCCAATGCCAGGCGACAACTGATCGGTCAACGAGACCTAGTGAATCTGATAGAGTTTTCTCTTGCGGTTCCCAATCTGTTCCCAGAATGTCCAAAATTACACGGCGGCGTGCAGTTAAGCCCCCCTCTCCTAAAGACAACGTGAATATCTTATAGGGCTTGACTTTACGTTCAAACTTTTACATTACCAAACATTTAAAGGGTATTTGATATATTTTCTCGGAGTTCCGTTATGTAGTTAAGTCAAAAAATGTGATTTCGGGGTGTATACCGATTGACTCGAAAGTGGGGTTTATACGACGTGTCATGACTCCAGCTTCAATACTTCTCAAAGGACCGACCGCGAATTCGTAAGACGTGACCCAGTTATAGCCAAAAATGGGATTACAAATTTTCAAAAAGTGAAAAAATCACGGGTTTTTCACTTTTCTATTTTGTTATTATTTAGAAAACATACCACGATCCCAATGTATGTTCACGATTGATTAAATAAAAAAATTATCAACGTAAACCGAGAGTCGTGATTATAGAAATTGCGGAAGTAGAGCGGAAGTGGTGAAAACAAACCCTGAAAAAAGTTTAAACGAAACTACGAAGATTACCGTAACTGCAAGGGGATTAAGGGGTATCAATTGGAGACGGGGCGGGAACAACCTCAAAGTCGACAACAGTTGAAAAACAGAAATCCAAGTGGCACGCGAAAGACAAATCAATTGAAACCCCAATCAAGCCAACTAAGTGGAAAAGTGACGACATTTGGGTGGGCGAATTAACCCGCGCAAGGGGTAATTATCAACAAGTAGAAAACGGACGAAAATGTCGCAGATGAGCACAGGAACGAGCTATGCTTTTTTAGAGAATTAAAAGACATAGCTCGATACAGTGGACGCAGCCGAATAGGACTTCCGGAAAATACAAGCATAGGAAAATGGAACGGCAGTGCGAGAAGCGGACGAGGAAGTGAAACGCTTCACCCACAACGTACAAGAAAGTTTGGTTGACCCAAGCAACCTAACAAAAATCAGGGCGGAAGAAGCTAAAGCTTCAATTTGGCTTGCGTTCTTGAGTGAAGAACTCGAGGAAGCCGCCGGAAGAGAATATCGCTAAGAGCCATTTTTGCAGATAATGGGCCAGATGACACACGCGACCACAAAAGGGACGATTTGGCGAGGGCAACAAGAGATCTAATAGTAAAAGAAAAATAGGTTGCACATATAAAGCGGCTGAAGAAGTTTATGAAATAAATCACAACAGACGAGAAGGAAAGCAACTGCTTGCTTCGAGATAAATGGCGGGGCACTATGAGCCCAGAAGAATTCAAAACGGCAAAAAACTGGAAACCAGCGAAAGAGGATGACACACTTGGAAAGAAGTTGGACGCGTTGGCGCAGTTGTGTTTATTTTCGGTAAACAAAAAATGGCGACTTTTGACGAACGAAAAGTGGCGACTTTTGATGAACGAAAAGTGGCATTAATAAAGCGGACACAGACAAAAGAGAAAAAAACCTGAGGAAGGTCCAGGGGACATGATGAACCGCATGATGGAGGCCGAAGCCAGAATGATTGAGTCGCAGCTGGAGCTCACTGAAAATATAAAAGAGGCGCCACCATGTGGGAGAAACAAGGCGACATAAACAGGAAAAGTGACGAAAAAATGAACAAGATCCGAGAGGAGTTAAAAGAAGTGACAGGTCGACTAAAAAGTTTCACTGTCACGAAAAAGACACTAAACGAGAGTAGGACCGAGGAATGGCAGCGAAGACCCACTTGGCCACCGGAGCGACACCCGAGACAAAACCAACAATTAGCGATTCAGGATAGAGACCGGAGACCGAATTTTTCAGAAAATATGTCCCCATGCCGAAGCTGTGGAGTGAGGGGACATAAGAAGTTCGAATGCCGCGGTACGAGACGAATGTACCGAATTTGCAATCAAGAGGGGCATGCAGCCGAGGCGCGAGATTTCACCAAATAACGATTTCAAAAAAACTAAAAAAGGATTGTAGATAGCCCGTAACAACCCTGCTGTAACCACAATTTTCAAAAAAACAAACACAATAAAATTAAAAAATAACAATACATTAGAAAAAATTGTTTTAGTATTGGCAGAAAGAGTGGTGTCGGCAAAGTATTTGTTAAAGTGTGGTTGGGTCGCAAACGCTATTCTATGCTCGTGGATAGCGGGAGCGAAATAACCATACTTCCGCAGATACTCGTAAGTGAGGAAGTACTAAAAAATTGAAGGAGAGCAAAGTGAAAGTGACCATATACACAGATGAAGTAGTAAATATCCTAGGCACGATTTGCGAAGACGTAATATTCGAAGGGGGAGTTTTGAAGGACAAAAATTTTTATGTAACCAGTCGAAATTGTGTGCCAATTTTAGGCAAGGACATTCTTTTCGGGAGCGGGAAGCTAGTTTTGGATCATGTGGATGGGTGGTGCAATATGGGGGATCTGTAAGCCCCACTGTATACATTTTGTGAGGAGTCAGCTAAATTTTTGTGTAACTAAAAGGTTCAAAAAAGCCGGTTCCGACAGATAGTATTCAGTGTGGATACCGTAACAATACCACCCAAGTCGGAAATTATTATAAAAGAAAAAATAAACAAGCCTCCTATTACAGTATGGTTTCTGGTGGAGAGGCTCTCTACCACCGATCTCAGTGGGAGTGTTTCCCGATAAGACTCTGTAACGTAACTAAAACAGCAGTCGAAATCGCGAAAACACGACCCCTGATGACAATATTGACAATAAAAGGGGAAGATGACTGGTCAGGGAAGAAGAAGAAAAAAGATCAATCGCAAATCAGAAGGGCTTCAGAAGACAGCTGAAGACATTTGAAAAAAAAATCGAAGAATCGGCGGAAGATGACGAACAAAGTCTAAATCACGCAAGTATCATTATTAACTCCTTCAGAATACAGGACGGGGGAGAGGATGATATAGGGTGGATAAGGGATGAGTTAGATGAAATTCAAAACAATATTTCGGAGACGACTGAAGGCGCATCGGAAGAAGTTGAAATCGCCCAAATAAGCGGGCTGACAGCTCTGGGGGTAAGCCACCACAGGTGGAAATAGAGAGTAAAAGAGTTATGAGAGATCGAAAAAAAGAAAAACAAAGTTTCGAAAAATTACGAAGTGGTCAGATAGTCGTACATTCCGTCAGAGGCAACGTCATCGGGGTTGAAGGCGAGAATCAAATTCAGCACGAAATTCCCGATCGAAAGAGTCCAAACTCGAGTAGATTGGTGGAATTTAGAAACAATCGAGAATTTCCCATAGTCAATCTCTAGGCGGAGCCAGATGACGTCACGGGAGTGTGGGTGGAATTGGAAGGCGATTTTCGAAATCAGCTCGAAAACAGATCGAATGAGCTGGGTAAGGACGCCAACGGAGCAAGTTGAAAATATCAGCTCCGAGGCTACCAAGTGTTGGGTGGTCAAAAGATCCCGCATTTTCCCCAACTTTCCCCCATTTCCCCCAACTGGGAAATCGTCCGATCGTGACGAACATTGGTGAGTGGGGAGGATTTTTTTCACTGAGTCCGAAAAACTAAAATCAGCCCGAAAAATGATGGGTTTTCGGGAGGGGAACGAAAAACCAATGGAATGCGAAATAGATGTGGTAACGAGCTAAAAAGTGGCGGGAAGGAAGAAAACGTACGCCGACGCATTGCGCGTAAGCGGGGAAAATGAAATCGATAGAACCAAAAAATCGGAAAGTGTCGAAAAAACGAAGAAAAAAAGCGGCAAAAAATTGGAGAAGAGGATGAGGAAACCAACAGAAACATGGAGTTCGAAATAGGAACAGAGGGTAGCAACGGAAAGCCATACATAGTGATGAAATAATATCATGAAAAAGAAATAAAAAGTGGCCAAAAAATGGCAGAACTGATTTTTGCAACGCAAAAAAGGAACCTACAGTAATTGCCTTGGAATCACTTCCGGGACAAACAGAATCCGATGGGGATGAAAGTGAAGAAAAGGAAAAAAGTTTCGGAAACGAAGAAAAAAAATTGAAAAAAATGAAAACGGCTGAGGAAAAGACGAAACAAATCCAGCTGGTGAAGGTAGACATAAGTGCGAAACAAATATGGCAAGAAGTGACGATAGGAGAAGAAGCCACGGACGAAGGAAGAAGAGAAATATGGGAAATGGTGCAAGAATACGAAGGAAATGTCCTGATAGGAGAGCAGCTCCCAAAAATGGCACAAATACCCAAGTTTGAGGCTATTGGTCAAAGGCTATTGGTCAAAAAAGTCCAGTGATTGATTATAGGCGGGTGAATGAGGTCATACAAACGGACCACTACCCCCTCCCTAGAATCAGCGACCTGATTGTAAACTTAAAAAAACTCCAAAGTATTCACTTGCATAGACCTTGCCGCAGGTTTTCACCAAATCCCCATGGATGAAGTGGAGCAGTTTAAATTTACACGGATGCCCATGGGCACAAAAAACGCCCCAGGTCATTTTCAACGCTGCATGGTTTTAGTTTTCGAAGGTGTGACATTGGAGACCCAGGTGGTCTACATGGACGATTGCTTCATCCATGCAGCGGGTGAAAAAGAGAATATAGAACAACTCAGAAGAACGATGGAGATAATGAAGAAATACCGGTTGCCGATCAAGTCGAAAAAATCCACGTTCCTGACGAGAAAAGCGAAATTTTGCGGACATTTAATAATGGATGTACAAATTAAAGTCAGCAAGGAGCGAATAACAAGGAGAGAATAACTGCAAATAAATATTTTCTGATGAAAAATAAGCTTGTATTGAATAGTGAGGGCCAATTGGTATTGGAAACGGAGGAGAGAGAGAGACTAATTGTACCGAAAAATACATATCGGGAATTGTGGAAGCATACCATAATGATTTGAATCATCCGGGGATTCATAACACAAAACAAGTAATTAAAGATAATTTCGATAATGGTGGAGGAAGTGGCAAAATATGTCAGAAGCTGCACCTTTTGTCAAAAGGTAAAGCCTAATTTGAAACCAAGGCGCCTCCCCTTGGGAAATCGGATAAACCAAGTGGACCATGACAATTGTTTGCGGTGGATCTGATTTGTTCACTTCCCCTCACGAACAAGGGGCACCAATACGTACTCGTAGGCGTAGATGACTTTACAAAAAGAGTAAAGGTGGCGTCCTTAACAAAATAAATGTGCGCTGGAGGTGCTATATGAGTTTAAAAAGGTGTCCGCAAATTTCCCCAAATGTACGGGGGCACTGTTGTCAGACAACGGGACGGAATTTGCGGGGAAGTTTGCAGAATATCTGGAACAGAGAGTGATAAAACACAGGCACTCCAGCCCATATAACACCCAATCAAACGGATTGTTTGAAAGAGTGAACCAAACACTCAAAAATAAATTACTTCCGAAATTATATTGTAACTGGGACGATATAATTTCGGAAGTGGTTCACAGGGGGAAGAACATCCATAACCCCCTAATGTTCAACGGAAACATGCAAAAAGAAACGGAAGTAAAAAGAAGAGACGCTCGAAACAAAATGGAAATATAAAAAGAGGAACGAACAAAAAGTTTCAGCCCTTTGAAAAAAGAAAGGATGTTGATAAAAAATCGAACAGGGGAGAGATAGAGAGAGCGAGAGAGAGAGAGAAATCAAGCCAAATTGGAGGACAACAACAAATAGGACATTCTGAAGAGATAGGACATTCTGAAGAGAACATGAGAGAATGGACGAAGAGCTGAGAGAACATTTCAGTGGACAACTACCCGAAGAAATAAAGAACCCAGAAGAGGAACAGAGCGGAAATAACGAAAATTAAGACGAAGATATACTTTCATGCTTAGAAGAAATGAGACAAAACGAAAAAATAGAAAAACGACTGAAAAGAGAGCAGAAACAACTGGAAAGCACGGGGCATCAAATTTACGACCAAAAGGATGTAACACCTAAAGAAGGAAGGAGGTACAACATGCGAGAGCGACGGACTTCGGCGGAGAAAATTTTCAACAAAACCCAAGAAAGACAAAAAATGCGGGACGAAAAAATCGGAAAGAGTTAAAAAATGACGGAAGGGTTTAAAAGTGAGGAAGGTGACCAACCATCCCTGATGCAGCTAACCATCTTTGACATTTATGATTCATTCAATAAATCTCGGTCGTTTTTTAAACCATTCCACGATTGATTAAATAAAAAAATTATCAACGTAAACCGAGAGCCGTGATTGCGGAAATAGAGCGGAAGTTGTGAAAAAAACCTTGAAGAAAGTTCAAAAGAAACTACGAAGATTACCCTAAATGCGAGGGGATTAAGGGGTTAACTGTACGTAAGAAAAATGTTTATCAGACTCACTAAGTCCCGTTGACCGATCAGTTGTCGCCTGGCATAGGGGAAGGGGTCAGTCAAGACAGGGTGGCAATAACCTGGCAATAATATGAAAAATTCAATAACTCTAACTCATAGTTAACAGACGCGGAAAGGATATAATTTCCCCCATTGACGTCAGTCGTATGTAGGTTGTAGCACAGTTTTTTGACACGTCTTTAACCGACGCGTGAAGGATTTAACTTGGTAAACGTAGTAGCACTGGGTAAATGTTTTTGTAAATTTTATAGGGACATGCTCAACTCGGTGCGTAAACGTTTGGTCGATGCTTTAATGTTTAGTCTGGTGCGTTAATGTTATATTTGGCCACAAATGAAAACTATGATTTTACATGAATATGTTTTCGGTGGAAGGAGATGAGGCGCACAAGATGAGACAAAAATAAACTTATTCTGATAAATGGTTCGATAGTTCAAAAGTTAAAGTTGTCTTTTCCGCTTATGTTAAAGACGTGTCAAACTGTGCTAACAATATACATACGCGTGACATCAGTCGGGGCAAGTTAAATCCTTCCGCGTCTGTTAAATTAGAATTAGAGTTATTAATGTTTTCATATTATTGCTACAGATACGCTAGAAACGTAATTTTACATATTGTTACACTGAATTGACTAGAAATATATTTTACAATCTATATCAAAGTAGCTCATACATCAAGATTTAGACGGGGACATGATTTATAAGTCCCTATAAAGTGTAAGTATATGTTGGAGAAAGGCCACTTTCTTGCGCCCCTATTAAAAGTCTGTATTATCAAATATCATTGCGAAATACTGGACTAAATGTAAAATCTAAGAGTGTAAACTCACCGCTTTTAATGGTCAATGGGCTTACCAGACTTTTAAAATTACACTTGCACTGCATAATAACTGGCTCACATGGATTCCGCACAAATGGATCAAAGGATATTAAAAAAAGTGAACTCGTGTTAGTTTTTTGCAGTAACGCTCCTGGAATACGTAAATATTGGCTATCGGGGTCTGTATAGCCAATTTTCTAGTAACTTTCAAATAAATAACATTGCTAAAATCAGCAATTGACTAGGAAATTACAAGCATATAATTCTTATACTACACAAACGTTACGGAACAATACTAACAGGAGTACCCTTTTACGATATGCGAACGAGCGGCATATTTTGATCATAACGCTAATTTATGTTAATATTACTTGTAGTTCCCCATGTTTGTTGCGTCATTATAGTTTAATATCCTATTTTCAACCAGTCTGCTGTTTTTGATTATTGTCGCTGTTGAGCACAAAGTGGATGTTGAAAAATAATGGGAGCGATATATATCCCTGGAAAACGACCGACAACTGAGTGGTCTGCGATATAAAAGGTTTGTACCTATCATGGGCACATTATATTACATACTAAAATCAAAGTTTTTGGACTAAAACTATTGTGGCAAAATCCATGGACATATTTCGAAAATAAAAAAACCATTAGATCGACAATGGCATAGTCTTTATTCGTGCGAAATTTCCGCGAAATACAATGTATGCTTCTCTTGAAAATAGCAAACGAAAATGACGAGCGTTTATTCCCCTAATGAATGTAAGCATTGCCGAGGGAGATTTATGACTCATATGAAATAGGGATTGGGTGACCGAATTGAGAGATTTTATAATTTGAGCCGAATATCGCAATTCTATTTAGCTCTATAATAGTAAATGTATACTAGCGGGTATACCAAAGTCATTCATACATTATAATGTAGTCAGTAAGTAGAAAATATACTAGGATTACAAGGAAAATAAAATATGAATGACTTTGGTATACACGCTAATATACATTTACTTAAAATCTATCAATTCGGTCACCCAATGCTTCGGTCATACTGTATGAATGACTTTGGTATACATGCTAATATACATTTACTTAAAATCTCTCATTTCGGTCACCCAATCCCTATATTATATGAGTCATAAATGTCCTCGACCATGCTTACATTCTTTAGGGGAATAGACGCTCGTGATTTTCGTTTGCTATTTTCAAGAGAAACAGGCATTGTATTCGCACGAATATAGACTATGCCATTGTCGATCGAATGGTCTTTTTATTTTCAAAATATGTCCATGGATTTTCCCACAATAATAGTTTTAGTCCAAAAACTTTGATTTTAATGAAATTAATATATACTGTTAACCATATAAATATGTAATATAATATGCCCAGATAGGTACAAACATTTTATACCCCAGACCAGTTAGTTATCGGTCATCCTCCAGGGATATATATCGCTCCCATTCTTGGCCAACCTCCACTTTGTGCTCAAGAGCGACAATAATCAAAACCAGCGGACAGGTTGAAAAATTCCTAGGCTTGTCGTTTTTTATCGATGAAAATGACCTTTTTTGAAAAAACGTAAATTTTAACTTCTGGGGCAGACTTATTCAGTAAATGAGATTTTGACCACTTTTCTAAGCCTTAATTTAGGAATTTAGACACTTCATATACAGTGCCTGGTCCAAATAACGGACGCCTTAATTTTCGAAAAGTGCCAAAAAAATCCGTTATTTTGTAGTGTC
>SCLF01171543.1:0-10150 GCA_004367975.1 Mesochordaeus erythrocephalus
ATATATGATTTCCATATATGATTACACTACACTTGCACAGTAATTATTCTGATCGAAATATCACCGAATCCACTGTAGTTACGTTACCTCCTCGTACTAGTGCTGTCAGGAGTCCAACTATTGCACGCTCAACAGCATGAATATAGTCATTTTCCTAACTTCAATACGGTACCGACTTTAAATCGGTTAATTTCAGCTTTTCTTGGACTCAGCTTTATATTTGTTGGCTACACGTGGTATGCATTACATAATTATACATTTGAGTTCAAATTTAAAATGTAATCCAACTTGCGTGTCAAAAACTCGACATGAAAACATTTCATAGTAAATAGTGCAGCTTCCGGATATCTCTCATGCACCCCATTATACATGTAACCCAGACACGCAATTGTAAATGTTTGTCCAGGGCGATTAATCGCATTATTTCAATCTCCAGAATTCGCAATGCGTTCAAATCATACAGTTTTCAATAGATGTTGTTCACGATTTCCGGTTTTCAGCTGTTCCTTCCGGCGGTAATTGTTGCAAAACATTCCACGTGGAATTAGTGGAATTAATGGGGACATTATGGGTCAATCAAACATTCACGTCTAAGTACATAAAAAGGGTAAAAAACGGTCCGTGGATAAAAATAGTCGCCTGAGAGATATCACACATTACATTCATTGGTCTATATCCACTGTTAAGACGAAAATCATGAGCTTTCGTAGTAGGGCAGATTAGTCACTAATTATCACAATCGATCAGCACTGAAATGGAATTTGTTGTTTGATCAGTTAAAAAACTTCAAGTACAAATAATAAACTAATTAATCTCGTCCTTATTAGGATGAAATAAACTTATATCGATTTGGCCGCGGAGAGAAAAATGCAATGAATCATGTGACTGTCAATCAGCTCGCAAGAAATAAAACTATTTTTTTATTCAACCAGCTGGGGATAAATATACCCATATACCCCTATGGTCAGCAATCTAGAATAATTGTAAGATATTGTTTCTTCCTATTTAGATTGGGAATAGTTGACTTTCGACAAGTTTTGATTGGGCGAATGTGACAGAGACTGAAGAGAGCTAAACTTTAGTACAGTACAATCAAGACTCATAATTCACAAATGAGCAAGAGAATTGAAGGAAATGAAGGGGTCACAATAGGTCATGCAGAACTACACAAATGGATGCAATTTGGATGTTTATCGATTGAAAAAATTCGACGTTTTTTTCCGTTTATCGAATTTCACTCGGGTAGGATGGAATTTTAAAAATAATTATTTTATTTTGTAAAATTTACGTTTTGAAAGTTGAAGTACAAAATATATCATTTGGAATTTTTTTTACCATTTATCCGAGCATATTTGAATGCACCAAAAGTTCACAGTGTTTTTCCTTTCTTCAAGATTCCGCCCCCTTTTACGAGTTAAATAAATACCAGGCTACATCCATCATTTTCATTGATTTACGGGCCATGTTCGTGCTTTCCATGTCGACCCCACCCAAAGTAAAATCATAATTCCCAACGAATTCAGTTGGGCACCGATATTATGTCAACACATGATACCGCACACGCTTATGAGTCTAGTGGATATAGTGCTGTATATTTAGTACCTAAAGGAGGCGCCTCTTTTGGTGACTGTGAAGAGTCTTTTCCACTTTTATCAAATCAACTCAACTCATCTGATTCGATAAAAAAACAGAGAAAAATGGCCACAAATGCTAAAAAAACACCCGGTCTTGATGAGACGGTTCAGGAGTTCAAGGCGCGTGAAAACAGAGATCCGGAGGGACTTAACAGCGATGTTAGGGTAAGCTATAATGGTGCCCCAATGGGGTTAATTAATAAAAAGAGAAACCATTTATGAACATTCTAGATCAACTTCGACGAAATCATAGCTGAGCCCGAAGGGTACCACTCATCAAAATATATCTGGCATTTGAGCAATGAAGTTTACAGGTAAATACATACGAAACGAAAAATTTAACCATATTTAACCATTTTCAGATTTTTCAAAGATATCATGTACCAGGTGTTTTCGTTAATATTTGGTGTGCCATTGGCTGCATTCTGGGGTCTCGTTTTCGGAATGTGTTTTGACTTTTTTTCTCAACCCGCAACACGTAGTTAATCATTATGCTCTTGCGTAAATTTTTGTCACATTTGTGACACTATCTTCCTATGTGTTACAACGGCATGAACGGTTGAAAACGCCGCATAAATTAATGTGTTTGTTGATTACGTCAATCACGTACGGATTATGTCACTCTTTAATAGAAATAAAACTTTGCGAAAGAAAGATTGATTTGCGGTTAGCTTTGACATTATATCAATTCGAGCTAGTTTTGTCCGCTACGAATAGCACCTTATTGTCCAGCTAAAATATTACACTTTGGTCCATGGACCACCGCGGAGACCAAATTCGCCAATGAGTGTTAAACTTATGGCCTCCCACCCTGGGATATCGCTTCCATTCGTCGCGGGTTCGTCAGATTAAGTTATTCTTAGCGACTTTAATGGAAGACCAATTGTCCGATTAGAGAGCGGGAGGGGAAAGAGGTGCACCTTCGTAGTCGGAGAAGTCACTTCTACGTACTAAGTAATATAAGGTTGCATTTTAGTTATAGGTGAGGTCAAAAACTATTCGCATAATCCACGTGGAAGTTAAACATTTTATCATGGGGTCCTGTACAGGGTGTCAGACAGGTATTTGTTAATTTAGGCGGTTTCATCGAAAACATATTTATGGCAGATCATTCGAACAGATGTCCATTTTACGACTAATCAACGAAATAAACAAAATACGGCATTCAGTAATTTATTTAACACCGGTAGTTAAATGTGTAAAATTCAGAAGGATAATTATGGGTTACAATTTTAGTAGAACCGCCTTATACGAATATTATGGCCTATGAAAATCCAGTTTTGTTCCCATTAAGCACTGCTAAAACGAGTCAAAACACAAATAAAGCCTTTATTGCCTGTACGCATGTTTGGCTGTACTCACCCTTGAAAAGAAGTCACAAGATCAAAATGGGATGTGTCTCTGAATTCTGGTCCGTCATTCTCAAGGTCGTTTTCAACCCGTTTTTTGAGTCCATTGGAAAGTGTTTTGGTTCGATCCACATCTCAAAAAGAGTCGAACGCATCTAGACTGCATCTACACAACTCTTACTTATATTCTTTCTGACTCCCATACCCTTATCTACGGCGTAATCATGAAAATTGTACCACTCTATACATCAAAGTGTATAGGTCTGAAAAGAACGTATTAACTCCTGGGCAAGTTGTGACCAAATTAAGTCCTCCAGTCAGCTGTTAAATGTGCTAGTCGAATTGGAAATGGGACATTTTTAGACGCCTTTGGCATACACCCACTAACCCTAATATCTTGTTTTCTAGAAAAAGTGCGTATTTTACTGGTATATTCGCCGATGAGAAGCACATTTGTCTGTTGAAAATTCTAATACAAATTTCGCATCGTTTTTTGACGAAAATGTAAAAATTTCCGCGAAAATATTATTTTCATGGTTACCGTTAACATAAAAACCGTAATGCTTACGGCTTATAAACTACGCTTTCACTTACGTGACATCACTTCCGTGTTTCTTATCTAAAACTCAGCTCATTTATATACTGAACCGACCTCTGGATGCTCTTTTTGATCATTTCAACTCCCGAGAGCTCCCTTATCAATAAAGTGAGGTCGAACTTGACTTTACTTTACGTCTTCTGTGCTGGAGTGTGAAATTTTCGGACGGAATCATCCACCTCAGTAAAAACGTAGTATATGAAACTGTTATATTTTGAAGTCGCATCAATTACAGACTAAGACGAGAATAGGGGGATCCCGTGGTACAAATCTGGTTTCCCGGTTCGTCCAAATAACAACAACCTGTTTGGACTCGTTGTTTCCTTTAACTGTAATTTGTACTATACTTTTGTAATAAATATTTGCATTTGACACCAATTATGAGTCTATATACAGAATATTCCGTCGTGTCTTAAAAATTGGCAGTCGTCTATATTGTCCTCGAACCGTCTGATCGGAAAATGCATGAATAGTTTTTAATCAAATGTTTAGCATTTTCCGGTGAGACAGCTCGACCATAAAATATACGACTGCCAATTTTTGAGACACGACGGTATGTAGAATGTTATAGTGAGCATGATCAACGAGTACTATCAACAAGGAAGTAGAGTATTTTGGAAGACTCAAACTGGACTTTGGATGTCGTAACATCGGGAGGTTAAAATGGACTCTCCCCTGATACCCTAGATTTGTTTGGAAATACTTCATCAGATGGGTATCGCCGGAGAAATTTGGGAGAGAAATATTTGTAAACGAGACAGCCATTATATTTGACAACTGTAAGTATGAAACCCTGAAATTTATTTTACTATTGTTTAGTGTGTGAAGCTTAGGTCGGTTTTAGGTTTCCTATGAATATAGAAAGTTAGGTACCCTTACCTATGCTTTTATTATGTTTTTTTTTTGTATTTTTTAGGCCCATTTCCGCTCAAAATTCTGGTCAAATGTACCCAAATACGTGCGCAATTAAATTCTTAGCTGAACTGCTACTTGATATCTTCCTATCTAAAACACAGCTGCCAAAAATTGAATAATACGGATTTTTTTTAATTAGTGATTTCTTAAGTATGTCTAGCTACTAAATTTTTTGAAGATACTTTTCTACTAAATATCGGGCAGGAATTTGATGTCATTTCGAATTAGAAAAAACTATTTCCGGTTTTAGCTGACAATTCTGGTGATACTTCCGGCGTACAAATTATTGCAAATTTTGTTCGTATAATTTATGGGGGAGTTATGTTTAAAACAGACATCTTTATAAAGTCAGTGTGGAAATAGTATTAAAAAATCAAAGCGTCAGTCGAAATAGACGATAAATCAAGTTTGGTAGACATCCTAGTATTTCGCGTCGATTTATGTGATATAATTAAAGGTCACATTTTGCTTTATTGCTCCATTTTCAGCCGATTTTTGGTAATTGAACGGAAATTAATTCGTATGTTATGGTCATTGCGCATCATGACGTGCAGTATGAACTAATTTCAAAATACGTAAGGGGGTTAGGGTTACAATATTTGTAAAAATAATTCGTATTATCCCCCAGGCAGCATTCACGCTTAGAATTTTATTGCGCTTATGTGTGGGTACCCACCTAGCAGAAATTGTGACCGGAAATGAACCTAAAAATTGAAAATTAAACAAAATCTGTTAAACAGTATGATTTGAATCCCCTTTACATCCTTATTAAAAACGTGGTCAAATCAATAACAGTAACAACGTGCTAGTTCTGGAGATTGAAATTATTCGATTAATCTCAAAACGTGCCTGAGGGTTATATAAAAAAGGGTGCCTGGGAGATATAAAATCACATGGTCTAAAGCTTATTATAAATGGATAACTAGAGTCCATAGATTGTACACTTTGAATTATAAATATAGTAATAAGGGTAAAATTTAACTATGAGTAATACTTCGGAGGGCACTGATTGGCTAGAGCGCTCGGATACTGGGTATCATCAAGTAACATCATCCTTTTAGTGTCAATTTTAATTCGTCAACTGATTGAATCCGTGATTTCCGTTTCTTCAATAAAATCCAGCCGACATCTAATTATGGAACATCGTTTAACAAAACCGCGCTGTTTTTATGTTAACAATTTTAATGTTAGATAATGCGGTACAGAAAATTCGTTCGTAAAATAATTAATTGAGAAAGTACTGTAAAAGATACAAAAATGAAAATGGATGAAAAGTCAGACGCGGAATCGTTTTCAAAACCAAACATTTATGAAACATTAATAAAATTTAATAAGGGCGTAACATAGCCCCGAGCTGGAACTGCTTTGAAATGCAAGCATAACAAGTATTAGCTGCAAAAATTATAATTCTTGACTTTTGAGATTACACTAATTTCAATATTTATGGACACTAAACTTGGTACGTGACGCCTCCGGATTCCTCTACAGGGGTCAGTTAACATACCAAAAACGAAAAGATAATTGTAAGTCTTAAACTATGCTGCTAAGACCTTAATCACTAGCAATAAGGTTAAATGGTAAGGATGTAATCGGTGCCCACTACATTTTCCATTTTCGTATTTCTAGACTCAACGCTGCCGACCACAAAGTTTGACCTTCGTCCACACTTGGTCAAGTTCAAAAGTCTTAAAACACAACCAACTGTCAGAATAAGGAGTAGCCTCTTTGTCTACAGTTTGGGCGCCAATTGTTTCTCACCAGACTGCCTTCGGGGGTTAAAAGTGGTCTGTTCGTGTGAATATATCATTAACGGCATACACAATTCAATAATCCCGCAATTTACAATCAAGGCCAATTGAATATCGAACATCAAGTCAGACTTTTCTTCATTGTGTACATTTTTCTGAAAAATTTTCACCGAATTTTTTTTATCCCGAGCCGTCTCTCCGGAAAATGCATGAATAGTTTTTAATTAAGTGTTTACCATTAAACATTTAGAGACGTTTAGACACAGTTCTAAAAATACGGTTGCAAAATTTACCTGTCGTAGATTTTTTCTCGAGCCGCCTATTCGGAAATTCATCAATATTTTTTAATCAATTTTTTACCATTAGAAAGTTGATCGTTTAACTTCTAATGGTAGTATTTTGATTAACAAATATTCATGGATTTTCCGGAGATGATGATCGCGAAAAAACCTACGGCTGCCAATTTATGCAAATTACGGTATAGAATTTAAAAAATTAGGGGACCTGAATTCCAAGTCTAGACTGACCGCTTCAAGGTACTCAATATTCTAAGGAATTCAGAGAACAATATACCGCTATTATTCGACTAATTAATTAAATTAATTAATCATACAACGCCGTCTGTAGTCATATTGAGTCACTGACCAAAACAGGATTGTCAAATATATGAATTTCCTCAACAATAATATGCACGAAAACTTTGGGCACAAACCAAAATTTTTATAAACAATTAAAATATTTCACAAAGCGAGTAAAGGTTGGGAACAAATTTGAATTTATTGTGACTTTTATTTACATCTTTCTGTCTCAATTATATCTCACCGTTGTCTTTGGTTCCGAATCACGTCAACTGCTTACGTGACTATAAGTGTTTTTAATTAAATCGAACCAAGGAAATCATTTTCTATTTCCGATTAATATTCGGTTTGTATTCAGTAAAACGCATGCTGAACAAAGAAGTAGGCTAAATATATACACTGCTGGAATGACCTTATCTGTTTAATAGTAACAGTAAAATTAATGCTTTCAGAGTCTCACTCAATAAGGTTGTTCAAGCCAAACAAACAACGAACAGAACACTGGTGTGATAGAAGACACTGCTCCTCTCATGTGAACTTAAAATCCAAAACATTGATTGATATTTGGATGAGTCCCAGCCTCTGAAGTTATTACTACTTTGAGGCTACGTTTACATGTTCTTAATTGTTTTTTTTTTATCTTTGCTGTCTGCGCTAACTCCGACACATGTGTCCAGATGCGACCCAGCCCCCTAAACGTTGCACGCCAGAGGTTAACCAGACTTAGCTAGTCTGATAGAGTTTTTTCTTGTGGTTCCGAATCTGGTGAATGAAAGCCACAATTGTTCTTGGCCGCTCAAATTCCTTACTTTTGACCTTGTACTAAATATTATCCTTACGAAACCGTTAACTTCTGCGCACCCTATTCGGAAAGTAAACCGTGTCTGAAAACGAAAGACTCAGCTGTGTTAAACCTATTATAAGAAAATAATCGAGAAGGCTTCGTAAAGAGCGTCATTCTGTGGCAGCTACAGTTTACCGCGATGTGACAAACTCAATTTTGTAGCGATCGAGGTCACTTTGGTATCTTCATTCATATAAATATATCTATCCAGACATGACCGTACTGTACTGATAGAATGAAATATACTGTTCATTTAACTTTCTTAAACGGTCTACAAAATCTGAATTTTACTAATGAAATTAACGATGACGCCATTAATTTACCGCGACTGATCACTCAAAGCCATTAATCATGGCAAATCACGAACTATTTTGTTTGGATTATAGACAAATTTAAGTGGAATAATGTTATAAGGGAAAAACTGCGAAATGGTTTTACATAGCTAAAATCACTGATAAATGTTCTATGATCAATTATTATTTATAACTTCTGGGGGATCAGCATCAAAAATTGTGACCCTTTTTTGTGATCAAAAAGTCCCATGGTAGCAGTTTTTACAAGAGGGTTAAATAGTAAGTGGTTACCAGCGTGGTTACTTTTTGCTTTATATGGCAAGTCTTAAAATAGATTTGTTTTAAATATTAATTTTATGTTTTTTGTAATATTTTTGACAGGCATTTTTTGGACTTCAGGTTTTTCAATACTTCCGATATCAATAGGGAAATATTGAATAATCTGATTTGCGAAAAACACTAGCGCCATTTGTCGTACTGGCGACATATTCCCATTATTTATTTGGCATAATATGGTCGTTAGAGCCTTGTTAGAGTCTTGCCCAAATCTGCGTTACTATATATATCTATGTTTTACTAGCCCCCTCGAGATTATCAATCAATATCCTTCTCCGTTGAAACCGTGAACAATTTTCTGCCATCTGCCCTCTTCCGTGCATCATCTTACTGATCTTCATTTCTTCTTCTTGTTCTTTCTTTATCCGGGTTTCCGTTTTTTATTGTATTTATTTTTGTTTATTCTTCTGGTGAATTTATTCTACTTAAATAGTCGAATACCGCCATCCCTTTTGATGTCTTCACTTGTATTACGTACGTGAATTCACCAATTTCAGCGAGATGTTTCGCGATGTTTTCCTCTTGGGCTGAGAGCTGTTTTGAGTCCGTCCACCACACAAAGTCTCTTCCCAGAAGATACATACACCGTTTAATTAGAGTGCATTTGAAGGCTAATAATTACTTTTCCCTAGTATGTCGTCTATGTTTCGAGGGGAATACCCTCGTAAGCCAAATCCATACATCTCTGAAAATGTTCTGTTGCATTGTTGGTTCCCATTGGCATTCTGGTGAACATAAATTGCCCCGGTTCATTTCCACAGGTTAGGACTTCTGCTTCTTCTTCGTATATGGGAATATGGTGGAAACCTAATTCTAAATCTTTGCAGCTGAAGACTCGAGAATTTTTAGATTTATGATTAGGTCATTTGTACGGGGCAGTGGGCAGTAACCCGTTTGGATCATTTCGTTTACAGCCCTGTAATCTATGACCAATCTATATTGGCCGCTGGGTTTCTTCACAAGCAATGTGGGGCTATTCCAGGTGTTAAGAGTGCACCTCGTTAACTTCACAGTGATGTTCTTTTGAATTATCTCCCTCATTTGAGGTCTAAGTGCGTATGGTGTCCTGTACATCTGTGATGCTAAAGGGCCCGAGGAAGACTACCTATCTCGGGTAATTCATCTTTCACGGTTTCTTCAATTGTTCTTCTTCCTGCCTCCGTAATGTATTTTCCCAGTTCTACTCCCATCAAATTTCGCGTTTTCTTCGTTTCTTCAATTTTTTGAAATTCTGTTTTTTTTTAAATCGATTTTTTCTTCGCGTTTTTCGTACAGTTGGCCTGCTGTATTTGCTTGTGATGTCTCCATGCTTTCCCTACCCCTCTATTTCTTTTTCGTATTAAATTATGAATTATTTGCGAAAATTCTGTTGATGATTAATAGCTCTTCACCAATTTTTATATTTCGCGTGAACAATTGGAGTTTTCCCTTTTTTGATTTTCAAAAACATCTTGGTTATTCTCCGTACGTTTTCCGCAGAACTATTTGGGCACTCTCCGTGATTGGTTCTCTATTATTACAATTCTTTATCCCCCCAGTCTTACTCCTTCCCATATTTCCGATTTTTCTGTATTTACCCTGATACGGTGTACCACTACCACTATTAACCGTTGTTATTCTAGCATCTCTTCTTTTGGCAATTTGTTAAATAAATTTTAAATGTTTATCGATTGTTTCCTTAAATAGATTTGGAAAATTTGAATAAACATTCATGGGGGTGGGTGGTATTTATAGACCTCACAATTTCAAAAAAAATTTAGTCCTCATCTACTTCTTTCTGTGGGCCACGAGCGCCTCCTACTGGTCCGGCTTCATTCCATGGTTAGACCACTCTGTCCAAATGACGTCACAAGCA
>SCLF01171654.1:0-10149 GCA_004367975.1 Mesochordaeus erythrocephalus
ATAGCACCTCTCTAACAGAAGTTATGGTTCAATTAGTGATCGTTTGTGCCGAGCGGCACGGAATGCAGCGTACGGGTTAAGCGCCAGGGAGTTATTGGTGGAAGTGGTGCCCGGTAAAAGTTGGATTCTAATCCTCGTCTAATAGGGATTTGGTCTGTGGTGTGAGATCGAACTAACGGCCTTTCCGTAGACTAGCTCCAGTGAGTAATTCAACATTCGACTTCTAGGGAATATATCCGATAGACGCGGGAAACATGTCGGATGGACATTTGAAAACTAATTAAATCGATGAATACCATCTGTTAAAACAGCAAAAACAAGTCTGGAAATTGTTGGAAAACGGTGCACCCATTAGTGAAAAAATTCCAACACAGTAGTCACATTTTTCACAGGTATGTTCCCGATAAATACTTTTGCAGCATGTTCGGCAATAAGCGAGGTAAACTAGTATAAAGAGAAACAATTTTGTAACCACAATTCATTTTGTGCTATTTTTCCATTCAAAGCTTAACTAAAATCCAGACGTTGATCGATTTTCCCACACTACCTTAAAGGCGAGAAAAGTCTTACCTTGCATAATGGGCCCGCAGTATGCTATTCTTTTCAGTCACGCGTTCTATCGAACCATTGTGCAACTATTTTTATTAGTTTATAACAAGCAGAAAAAACATTCCTTCAATTGACTATAAATTGTCTAAAAATGTAGACGGTAAAGCTCCAAGAGTGAACTTTACCCATTCCGCTCAACGTTTATTATAATTTAGTGGATAGAACTGATTGAAGTACATCGTCAGCTCAGGCACATTGACAAGATTAACCTGAAAAGTAGCATCATTCGACAATATATATCCTCTCCCAACATGCTTACTAAAATTAGTAAATTGGTGCGTTCCATAAATTTAGACTAAATTTACCACAGTGTAGCTTGTTGGCGGAAACAATAATTTAAATATACATATATAATAACTACAATATTTAAACGGTTGACTTGTTAAACATGATGTTAGATCCTATTTTATTTCTTAACTCTTCATATAATAAATTATAGGCTTGATCGAATATGAAGTTCAAGATTTTTTTACCCAGTAAGGACTTACAGCAAGCCACATAGTCATAAAGATATTTTAATAGTGTTTTATCGCGCATGTGAAATTTATATCCTCAACGTTAGTCAACCCGTAAGTTAACCCGTTAGTTAACCCTACGCTGCAAGCTGTACCTTTAGGCAGATTCTCGTGAAACACATAATTTCAGTTCTAGATTCCAATTTTTGTGTTGTTGATTGCGAGTAAAAGGGCTAGTTGAAAACAGAATTTCCGATATATTTACTGACATTTAAGCTGTTTTCGGTCAAATTAGGTCATTCTTGACCTTAGAGGATATACTAACTGCGGTATTATATCTAATTATCGGCTTATTTTCAATATCCGTCTACCAACTGCACTATTATTTCGTATAACTATCGACTACTTTATCATAATTTGTACTCTCATATTCTTCCGCTCATCTCCCTCTACCGCTATACCAACCACGGGGGTTTCCGTCCACGCAAATTTGGAATTGATTTGGTGCCGTGTTTTCTTATACATATCAAACCCTTTATCAGAATTAGATTATTTTTGTCTCATATTGTTCGCTTCATCTCCCTCCACCTCGCACCAAATCTCTCTGCATTATGCCTACGCATTTCGTTAATATTATGTATAGAAAGGTGGATAAACCACGACACTCTTACGCCGAAACACAAATAATACTAAGTCTAGAACATTTACCATTTGACACAGAATAATTTCTGGATTTTCTCAAATAGTTTACGTGCGAATATTGAGAGTTGCGCACCATTATATACACTTAAATTTGTAGGGCAGATAAATATCAACAGGATAAGTATTTGTTCCGTTTTTTCCGCATTTTTCGGATTTCTTGTTTTTGCGTTCACTTCCGGTCACAAATCGTGGTCGAAAGTTATGCTAAAATATGCGAGGGCGTTTCCGAAAAAAACGAAAAATAGGAGCTTGGGGAAATACGGGGTGGGGGAGTATAAAATTGTGCAAATGAAGAACCGAGAACCGGAGTACGATGCGGGGAAGGCATACGCCCACGCACTTTGTGTGGAAAAATTAAGTAAGAATTAAGATTTTGAAGTTTTTCAAATATTAAAATGAACCGATTTGTAATGCAAAAAACTCAAGATCCCGAAATCGGCTGGAGAGCGCCATGGGTCCGATAGAGGGTGGTGATCAGAGGTTTGTGATCACCTCGAAAATCCGTGTGTAACGAGCCCACCCTCAATCCAATCGAAGCAACTTGAAAGGGTTTCGAAAACAATAATCACAATAATAAATTGTGTAAATGATGAACCGAGCCCGGGGAGAAAAACAGGTTTTCCCAGAAAACACGAAACCGGAAGTCTTCAATTTTTTCACGTGGAAATGGAAAAAGGGAGTTGATCAATTACTCCCCATCCCCCCGGCTTCTGGAGCATGGAAAACAATACCTGAGCATGTGTAAATATCGAGCAATGTAGCTTGCAATACTCATTTTCGGTGAAAACAAGGGTAAGCATGCAAGGGGGAGCAAGAAGGCCAGGTGCAACAATAATACACGCAAGAGAGAAAAGAAAGAGGAAGAGAGTGAAAGATGACAATAAAATTGTTTGAAAACCCAAAATTGAAAGAAACAAAGGAAATAGGAGCATAGAAGCAAGAGTGGAAGGAATAATGAAAGAGACGCCACAGCGAGAGGAAGAGGAAGAAATATTTCGAAAACATATTCGAAATTTTCTCTTTTACAGGATGAATTACCATGGATTGAAAATCTCCCGTGATTTGAGTTCCATGTGAGTAAATCAGGCCTTGTAGCATCACAGATGTACTGTGACCTACATTAATGGTAAAAAGGCTAATGGGGTCTAGAGGCTGGTTATAGATTACAGGCAGCAAACGAGGTGATCCAAACGGATTACTACCCACTTCCCCGCATAAATGTCGGACTTGTTGAAATGAACTGGGACAGTTCCGGTTCACCTGAATGCCAATGGGAACCACTAATGCCCAGGGTGCTAGAGACCCGCGAGTTTTCGGACGCCAGAGACCCACGAACGAAAACGAAGCCGGCGGACATGTACATGCTCCTGAATGTCTGAGAGCAGTGTTATTATTTGCGGTAATGTTATCAGAGAGTCAAGAAAGTCTACATATTAGGGAGAAGGGATTACTAGCCTTCAAAAATTCCTTAATAAAATGGCAAATGTAGCTCTTGGGGAGAGAGTTTACATGATGGACGGAAGACCATCGAGGCATATCATGAATTATTGGATCATCACGGAATACACAACACGAAGAAACTGATTGAAGAAAAGTATTTTTGGTCGGGCTAGAAGAAGATATAGGTTGTCACGTGAGGACATGTGGAACATGGCAGAAGGTGAAACTTAACCTTCGGCTCGGATCTCTGGCTCGGATCTGGTTGGTCCTCTTCCACCTACCGACAATACGCATCACTATGCACTAGTCGGTATTGACCACTTCTCAAGAAAGATTTATGCGGCGCCTGTGCATACCAAAGCGCTGCAGAAGTCCTTAAGGAGTTCTATTAAGGAGATCTATAATTTCCCCAAATTTGCCGGAAATTTTACAGAATATTAAGAGAAAGGAACATCAAACACCACTATTAAAGCCCAAATAATCCATAGCCGAATGGATTGGTGGAGACCATAAAAATAAGCGTAACCTAGCTATACTAGAACTGGGACGAATTTTTACCAGAAGTAGTACACGCAATCAATCTCATTCGGTAACTGGGTTTTGTCCGTTCGAAATCAAGGCAGGGTGGAAAGGGGTTAATGTGTATGACCCATTTACATACCAAAACGAAGGATTAAAAAACATAGAAAAGATCCGCGAAGAAGTCAAACCATACCAAGATGGAGTAGAGGTAATAAGGGAGTTAAGGGAGTTAAGGTTTAAGGGAGCATATATTATTATCGAAGTATATGGAAAACGGAAGTCCTGAAAACTTCAGGGCCGAGAAAATAGAAGAAAAAACCTAATTCCAAGGGTTGGAAGAATTAAAGCTATTTGCGGAAAAATATGGATGTAGAATGAAGATATATGCATATTTCAGAAAACCCAACGGGGAGAAAATTTTGTTCGAAAAAACACCACCCAGACAGAAGAGGAGGAAGAGGAAGAGGATCAGCCAATGGAAGAAGATAATACCGCGTATAGATAGGACTTTGGAAAATTATACCGTAGAGGGGGATAGTTGAGATTATAGGTTTCTGGGAAAAAACACAGGACAGTGAAGAAAAATAAAAGAAAATCAAGCAGAAAATGTTTTAACCACGGAAGGAACCCCCGAAATAGACAAGTCGGAAGATATAAAAGATTAATCGGGAAAGGAGGTGCAGGAAGATGACAGAATGGAAATGGAAGAGAAAGTCGGAAAAAAGAAACAAGGAGAGAAGGTCAAAGAGATGCTCACTTGCATAGTATTAGAGGAACTGAAAAAACGCGGAATGACGAAATAGTACAGGCAGTGAACAAAAAATTCGAAAGAAAACGCATTCACCCACTATGTGCACTAGGCCACTATGGTTTAGGACTAAATCATGGGTATTTGGGGGAAGTGCTGAATTGATACAATAGATAGTCATTGAAAATATAGGTCGGTGGATTGGGCAGTTTGCCAGATGAGCGGTAAAGATATACATCCGGGTTGGCAGGTGTTTCGATATTCACGAACCTTCTCGAAAGATCTAGAATATCGAGATTGACCAATAAGCAGGCATTCCGGAAACGGAGCAATAGGACAAGACTACAGGCTATATAAGCAGAAAGTGACACTCGTGGGGTGACAATTTTGGAATCGGAGCTTGACATATCCGATTAGAGAGGGAGGTATGGAACATAAGCTATGAACCTGGCTGGGAGAGCAGTGTTTGGTATCACCCATAATCTGGTATAGTATTGGAGAAAGGTAGGATGGATGGAGAAGGAAGACGTATAATATATACATGGATTTTATGTGGTACGAATGGTGAATAAATAGAAGGATAGTATACCATATTGATTTATAAGGCGCAGGTTACATGTACCTGATTAGCATGCAGGTGTATTGTATATCGTAGTCATGGGTATAGTCTGTTGACCGGAATATACTTCGTCTTTATAATCTAACAGTTCTGCCAACTACTTACTGATTCCCAAAATCCGAATAAATATCACTATATATTTCGAGTCAGACGTAAAAAAAAGAACACGCCTCCAAACAGAGATCTAGAGAGTAAATAAAGAGTGGGATAGCAACCAGTCAAAATCAAAACACTAAAGGCAGAGATTAACTGAGCTACATAGGGTAAAGTAATAATAAAGGACTATAAAATGGCCATAGTTAAATACCAACGTAAGTTCAATGCCCTTCAGTTGTTGAACTGCGTGCCTTTTTAGAAAAGAACTGCGATGAGGACATTTCCACGCTTATCACCAAGACTACTCTCAAGCTTAAAGCGGACGCAGTTTTGGTCGCTAAGTTAAAACAAAATTCGATCGATAATCCACTTATCTATTTTACGGCATATGGCCCCACACACGCCGTCAACTACGTTCCGGCTACGAAAATTAATTACCTGACCGAGTCTGACATGGAGTGGTCCAAGAAGTGGGACTTCAGCAAAATAGAAAATATTAGGGCCCGTTTAAATAATCTCAACGAAGAGGCAACAATGCCTGTGCTAGTCTGGTCTTATCTAAGGAGGGGCTAGTAATTAGAGAATGTTTAAATACAGACCCAGCCCAGACCTACACAGGTTTTAAACGACTGTTAAATAACCTTCTACGAAAGGTAGAGCCCAGTCCCGCCAAGAATTTAAAACACTAACAAAAATGGAGTATGAATGGTTCGGCTTATTTATATCTAGATTAATACTTGCATACAAGTATGCAAACGATTTAGATGATACACATTTCTCCGAGCAAGATAAGATCCAAATCAAAGTTCAGCTGATAGAAATTCTGTAAGATCCGCTCCGTGGGATCCTAGGGGTCGAAGATTATCTGGGTTCATTACAATTCTCAAATTTTGCTCTGCGAGCTACTCAACGTCAGCGCTCCCATCAACCTCATAAAGTAGACATGATCTGTAACATCCGAAGGAGAATATCAATGCAGTGCAATCCACTGGGTCGGAAAGCTACCTGCAGAAATTCATGGCTGAAGAAAAAAAAATTGATGGTGAACCTAACAAGGATGATGGAGCAGATACTAACCATGATCGCCCCAAATCCCTCGTCCAAAATCAGCAGCAGCCGTACCGTCGGCAACATGATCCGAACCATCTAGATCCCGTTAATCGAGCAAGAATGGCTGATAAAATGCGTCAACAAGTGTGCCGCTATTTCCCGAAGGGACTATGCAAGTTCGGCGACAGGTGCTACCGCCAACATCCACAGCACTAATTAGTGGTAGAAAGAAATACGAGAACAATCAACCAAAAGTAAGCTTTAAAAAATAGCGAACATTTTTTTTTGAAATTGGAGCAGACCCTTATTATAATAATTGTGAAAACTGTAAACGCTTACTAGCACAAGGAGAAGTTAAGTTAGAGATACAATTACATTATCCTTTAACAAGGGCCGTTGCAGAGATAGTATCTCTCTCCCTTGCTCATAAATTAATTTTGGAAACCGACTTTATTGAAGAGGATAAATTTGTTTAGGTTAATGTTTATGTTAAACTAAATAGATTTATGCCCGATAATCGGCAATCATTAACAGATGCTCTCATAAAATACAACTCGACCCACACGAAATTGATCGCGAAATCAGTATCAAGAGCCCAATTTTTGAAGAAGTAAATTGCGATAACTTATATATATAGTCTGCACCATTTAGCATCAGGCCTAGGGTATTTAGCCTATGCGACAGTATTTACGCAAATACGCCAACAAGTTCTATACTGGTTAGCAACATATTTAATACAACAATCACGCTACACCAGGGTCTTGTCTTAGGCCAAATTTCACCAAGCGACCATAATCAAAATATCACATTTTCGGTAACGGCCTATGAAGATCGATAATCGGAGCAATTTAACGCTCAGCAATTCCAAGTGGAGCGCAGCTGAAAATTTAAAATAGCAGGGACAATCCCAAAGATCCATATATCAAATATAAACATATAAGACCAAAACGATATAACAAATTCGTTTCGAGACAACAAGTCGAGCGTTCGTATTTAGCGATCAATATATGGGGAAAATATCCTTTTGGCGATACTCTATACCTTTACTTGATGAAAATGGGGAGTCTTATAAGGCTCCACGACCCATACCTACAGGTCTTCATGATAAAGTTAGAGTAGAGTTCGACAACTGGATAGAAAATGACCTTATTGACGAGGCCCAATCATCGGTAAAATGTATTTTATATATTGTATTAAATACCATATATTATTATATTAATATCAATATATTATTATATTAATATCAATATATTATTATATAATTACAATATATGTATATATTGTATTAATGGTACGTAAACTTAACGGTCAAATTCGTTTCGCATTGGATGCTCGAAAGTTAAATTGGCTATCGATTAGGGACCGAAAGGCATCGAAGCAATGCTCACGAAGGAAAGGCAAAATCGGATCTTCCTGATGGAATACGTACGACAAACAGTTGATCAGGCGTTTCATAACGTCAACCTAATAACCCGAGCAAAGAACTACGATAAATACTTGGAATAAACCTACAACCAAGCCAAATACAAATAATTCAAATTCCGAATACAATCAGCCGTTTTTCAAATTAGCTGATAATGCATTAAGTCGTTGCATCCGACTTCAGTCGGATGACGAATATTCAAAAGGTATTGTAACTAAATTAACTTGCCCGTGCAATGAACGACGTATCCAGAAAGCTGAAAAAGAGATAAACCAATCATTTACAACATAATATTTACTAAGAAAAGGCTTCTATTACCTAGTGATTTAGCTGAAGAGTTTGTAAATTTCTTGTACTGCACTCACTTACACCCAGGCGACAAGGCTCTCGATAACATTACCAGTTAAATTATCTGCATTCATAATATCCAGTCAATATCAAAATGGTATGTTCTCGATTCTTTATATGTGTTCAGTCCAAGCCACGTAGATCAGCCGAGCCAAAAATTACAGCCAGCTGGGGTATGTCCCTTTGAACATGCAGCCTTTGACCTTATCGACCATGAGAAGCCTGATTCGAAAGTAAACTGTTACTAACTAGTTATGGTTTGTTTACTGTCCGATTTCATAGACGGAGTACCACTTAGTTTCAAGTCTGACCATGTAGTCTCAACGGGTGTTAGCGAATTAATATTACGTTATGGGGCGTTCGAATATATTATAACAGATAACGTTCGCGAATTTGGTCCATTATTTATCTCTATTTGTCGAAAGTTACATATAAGATCAGTAACAGTAGATCTAATCGGTGTGAAAGTGCTAATACGTGCACTAGAATCAAAGAAAGATTAATGGGTCTTTCACGTCGGTCTTGGTCTGAAGATGTGCGGAACAACTACTTTTGAAGTCGCATATGGCTGATCACTTTGCACACGATTTACTAATACTCATGAAAATATAATTACGACAAAACATGATTGAAGAAAAATCAGTGCCGAGTACTTTAACGCCCTTTACCCACCACTTGTTTAATTTTAGAATGAGCGCATAGGAAAGCGCTGTGATTTGGCTCCAAATAACCAGACAGCTTTTTGATTTTATTATGGCCGAAGATTTGTGTCAAGAATGGGCTACTAACTTAGAATTTGGGAAATATATTGGGGATACGGAAGAGAATAAAAGTAATATTTTTTTTCATATTGGATTGGAATTCCTGTATTTAATATACGCTCAACGAGAAGTCGTCAGCGAAACCAAACGAGCCGCATAAATGTACACGTTTAATTTCCTGAGCCAACAATAAACCTAAGGCCAAAATCGACCATTGCATGAACTAATAAACTGGAAACTCAAAATTAAAACTTGAAAATTAAATTTTAAAAATAATGCTGTTAATTTTTACCGATAATTCTGTTGCGAGCTCCGAGATAACTCCCAACACGACAAAAATAGAATCCAGCATAGGGCACGCAAACATAAGGTTTACACTACAGCGAAATTTAGCGGTGGTATCCCGACACGCCGTAAAAAATAAACTTAGCGTTTATAATATCCGGTGGAGCCTTTGCCAAAAGACGTCAGCCTTTCGGTAACATAATTAATTAACAATATTTGGTCATCTCATGTACTAGGGGCACTAAAGGTTTACTCTCAATGCTTTCCCGTCATCCTCGAGATGAGTGTACACTGAAACGCACCTATACCAAGATAATAACCAAATAAAACCATCAATTGAAGCCGATATTGGATCAATTGAATCTTCACCATCTGGTTAATGAAGATGGACCATAATATATGATTAGTAAGTAAACCGCACACTTGTTTCCATGGCGCGATATTTTCGTATTATGTAAGTTAATTATTTACATTAATTTTTCGCGCGTCTGAATCACTCATCTGAATCGACCATCGGACAAATGTAGCCACAGCTAAAAACACACTAATTAGTTCGGTTATTAAATTATAGGTAATTAAGCAAATTAACTTTAATTAATTATCTTTACCATGTCTTACTCATTTCACGCCACGATTTATAAATGGTTCTATTCATCTTCCGCTCAACGTTTATTGATTATAACATTGTTCTCTGGCAAACTAAAAAAAAATGTTTAAATTAAAATAATCTAAAAAATAAACATACATTAATTTCAAAACGACATTTGAAAGACCGCATCTTACACCTGGGAAAGTAATCTGCGAAATCAATTTGCAAAATGAATAAAAAAAAACATCGAATGAACTTAAAAACAAAACAGTTTGTTAGTTAAAAAACTTGGGGAGGGTGAGATGTTATGGATATATTCCATTATATTTCCACACCACAATCCTAAAGTCTGTGGAGCCCGATACAGACATGATATGAATATAATTTTTACATATTCCGGCAGAGTTTTTGATTGTGTTTACGGATGAAAAACAAAATTAATAAAAACAACTTTTAAGTGCATGATATTTATATCATTAGAATCGCAATTTAATTGTCTGTC
>SCLF01171766.1:0-10147 GCA_004367975.1 Mesochordaeus erythrocephalus
GTGAAGCCAAGCTCTATAACATATCAAATTTTAAGGGTATTTGATAGATTTTCTCATAGACCCGTTATTTGGAGTGAGTTTAAGTCAAAAGTGTCATTTCGTGAAGTATGTCGGATTGGCTCGAAAGTGACTTATTCGACGCGTCATGACTCAAGCTTCAATTCTTCTCAGAGGACCGACCCCGAATTCTTAACACATGACCCGTTTAGGGGGTTGACTGTACGAAAGAGTATAAATTTGGGCATTTTCAAAATAGCTTCGGAACCGCAAAGAAAAACTTTATCAGACCCACTAAGCTCGTTAACCGACCTCTTGCTCTCTAGACCCCCGGGGGGAGGGGCCACTCTAGACACTAGTGTATAAATATATTGTGTGACCATACTGTAAGGATAGAATTAAATATAATATTTATTAACCGTTCTTAAGGAGCTTACAAATCACATTGTTTATCAAACAAAAGCCTGCCGCTGCTACTGACCGAACTCAAGTCGCCTTTCTCACGCTATTTTGATTGGATGATAAATAAGTTTAATTTATTTGAATCAGCTGGAATTGAACCGATCGGCTGTTTTTGCCAAAATTTGCATCAAACAATTTCATTAAACGTGGAATATTTTAATAAGAGAAAAGCTTCCTATTCTTGCGAAGTTTCCATGACTCATGAGCTTGCGGGAATCCCTCATGGGTTCGAGAGATTGCGAGTACGGTCATGTACAGTACGGCCATGTGATGGTAATATAATATCCAAGAGATATCTAAGGATATACATATTTATACGAATTAAGAACCCAAAATTGACCCAAAATTAAGTTTGGCATATCGTGGTAAAATCTTCACAAGGATGGCTTGATTTCCGGGATATAGCAGACTCGCCTACCACAAAGATAATTGATTTCCATTTAGGTCATGGCCTAAATCTTATGGTCATGGCTTGAATCTATATTTCATAATTATATTATGATTATTATACATACATAATTATTATAAGAATATATTATTATCATTTTGTCAAAAAATATTTTATTATTTCATAATCTACTTAGGCTAAAAAAGAAGCCGATAAACTGGCCGCCGAAATCACTGAGAAGCACAGAGAAGAAAAATTTAAGCGCAATGCTGCATTGTTCGAGCAAATGTTAGACCAGGGCCCGGTAAAGAAGACAAAAAAAGCGCCAGGAGTAAAATCTGACTTCCTAGTGGAGTTAAAAAGGCTAAAAGAGAAGAAAGTAAAAGAAAAATGTCTATTTAATGAGTCAAGGGAAATGACAGAAAAGGTTAAAGATGATGAAAAATATATTTCTCATAGGTTACTTGGAAACGAAACAAATAATCATAAATTTTCAAATGGGAAACATGATATAATTGAAGATGATAATCCGCTAGGTGGTTCATCAGTTGAGAATCCCAAAGTCGAAAAGAAGGAACTAAGTTTTGCGGAACGTTTGGCGCGGTTAAAAGTTGAAAAAGAAGCTGCCGAGAAGAAACGGTTGGATTCTATCGCGTTATCTAGTGGAAAGACCAGTCTAGACAAGACCGACATGAAGCTCTTATTCTCGCAAAAATGGTAACGAGGGTAGCCACGTAGACGATCCAACCATTGCCACGTCTATTTAATGTACATATTAAGGGGATGTATATATGTATCGATGATTGTAAAATAACTACCAATTTACCAAGGTATTTATCTTCCAATCCAGGTCTATCGTACGTCGTAGTAGGCGTCCTGACTTTACTGTAATTAGTGTATAATTCCTTGCATTTCCTACTGCTGCTAATATTTGAATTACTTTTTTATGTTTGGATAGTTTTTTGAAATTCTAAGTTTCATTGTATTAGACTGGTAGGAGATAAGTAGAACAAAGGATTTATCCTTAGTTGCTTCGGCCAGTAAAAATAAGCTATGTTTATCAATCCCCTTAAGACAATTCGTCCGTTCACCCATATTAAACAGCCATATATTTCAGAATGCTTTCTCGGTTGGCTATTAGTTCTTCGATTTGTGCGCGGACAATGGCTCTAACGCCCAAATACGCTGTCGTTATGAAGGTTTCTCAAAAAGACGCCGTAAAAACTGCACAACAAGAAATGGACATTTGGGAACAAACTAACAGGATCAATGGTTAGTGAGTATTATGAGATAATACTGACCAGGAAATGTTGTGGGAATTTAACCCTCTTGGGAAAAAATGAGTTCGGCAAAATTGTACGAAACGTGGTTATAGCAATTATAATGTTAATAAAAGGGTGGCTCTCGTGTATCTTAGTCCCAGGTCTCTATCATTAATTTGTTATTTTTCACGGTATTCAACAATTAGCTATCCCAAAAGTACGTTTATTGGTCAATTCGGTTTTGACCGCTGCGGTGATTGAATGTTCAATATTGTCAAAAATACACGTCCACTCTCGTTTGGAACCACTCGGCCGTAAATGAGCGAATTTATTGAAAATAGTGAAAACTACGGTCATTCAAAGTCGAATAAAATTATAACGCCTGGGGAATAGGTATCAACAAGTGTAGCCATTTTTTGTGGTAGAAAAATAACATCTCTCCAGTTTTTTACAAGTGGGTTCACTATCAGGTCCATAGGTATAGAAATATAAAATGGCAATATATGGCAAATATTTAAAAAAGTATGCGTTATGAAACTACACGTACCAAAACGACCACCGATAAAATGTAATAATATGCATCTCGAGAATTACAACATTTGTTTTCACTAAGGGTGAAAGGCCCGTCATTCACAACCAAGCTTCTTTTGCCCTTCAGGTTCCTTGTATATTATGTCAGCACTTTTTCCATATAGGTCATAGTTCTTGCCATGCCTTGGCCAACCTGACTTTCCACTTTTCTCGGAGTCATATATCTGCGTGTTATCTCTCATCGTGAGGATTCGACCCTACTTCTGTTTCAACGTTTATCTACCACACAGTTTCCGATCTTTCCGATACTCTCTTTATATAATACTTAAAGTGACTTTTTAATTAGCCTCTTCTAATGAGCTTCCTGAATTTAAAAGAGAATGCTCAATGTGCACAGTAACTGTTGACATAATCCTTTTGGCGAAATATATACGCATTCTCTCTTTCTGAAATTGTGGTTCCGCAATCTTATACCAATTTTTTGTTCGCACTGTCTAGTTCCATATCAGGATATTATTGGATGTTCTGGTTCTGCTAAACGCTTGACAATAGAAATGCTATGATTAGTATGAGTTCTACTAAACAATATTGTGGGATTCAATTACATTTTCAAACTTCTTTTTTCCCAATACGACTAGCACTCAGGTTTCTAACCAATTAAGAAACGTTTCTATGATGAACTCGCGAGGCATTTTCATCTTCAATTTATTCTCCTTTTTGTTCCATTTTAGAATGTGTGGAACTTCTGTTGTTGGAGTATACTAAAAATGTATCAATCCTAACTGTTATTATTTACTCTATTAAGTCCCTATCGACGAAATTTTCATTTAATTCTGCTTTCATTATAATCCCTACGATTGACCCTAGAAACCTTACTTTTACATAATTTATGTGATCTCGTTCTCGATGCATTAATGACCATGTGGGAGCTCAATCACCGATAAGTTTCGAAAAATGTTCTAAGTACTACCCTACATCAATTTCTGTATTGATTAATCAGTTATATTATTTTCTCATTTAACTGCCGGCAGGCTTTCGAATGCATTTCACTCCAATTGCTAAAATTCACCGAAATTCACCCACTTCTGTAGTGTCCGATATATTCCGCTCCATATGTAATCGTAGTGGAGCATATTGTCCATCATTCTACAATTTGGTCATAATCCTTGTCCACACCAATATTTATCAGAAATTCAATGGATTCGTTTGCTTTTGAGGACTTTAAGACCTCCATCCGATCTCCAGGATGGAATATATCTAAACTGATTTCGTGTTTGGTCAACCTTTCCAATTTTTGGAATTGTAGGATTCTTTCTTTGCCTTTTTTCTTGTACTTTTCCCATAATAAACTCCAAATTTGTCATTCTATCCACCTTTTTTAGTGTTTGTTCATATTTTGCTTAAAATCAACGGCCGGAATTTATGACTTTTCCGCCGCTTTTCTTCCTCACTTCATTCTTCGGACGGATAGGCTCTGTTCAATATCTGAAATATTCTCATTTTCCTTGAACATTGCGTCTTGCACTGGCTCCTTACACACAGTGTTAGTCTTTTATAAATTTGTATTTAATTATTAATTTATATTTTTGATATTGCGTATAGTACCTTCTCCATTTGTAGCATATTTTATAATAAGCTTGTCTGTTTGCGAATCTCTGTTGATCATAAATATAATCAAAATTTCCGCTTAAATATGAATCTCGTTAATGCGTCTTTTGCTCAATTTATATAACCCATTTAATCAATACCATTTTTCGATTCAACGTCATTCAAATTTATTGTTCAATATCTTCTGATCTATGTTTGCTTCCTAACATGTTCGCAGATCTAAACCGTTTAATCTTGGAACCCATACTAAAATAACATGTGAGAACGCCGAAACTATTTAAAACATTCCGCTCCACTATCGCTTGAATTTCCGTTTCTATCATATGATTTTCTTTTATTATTACTATGATGTATTTTTATCTCAACTATAATTCATATATTATTTTCCCGCCTTTTTTCACGATTTTAAGCCAATTTCATTTGCTTACTCATAATGATAATATAGATATTCTCCGTCTGGTTTATGAAACGCAAAGTCGACTGCCAAGTCCCCATCTTATCCCGACTTGGCTCGGGAACTACATTAGGTTTCTTTCTTAAATATATCAAATTCACAATTTCATGCGAATATTTATGAATTTCTAGAAAGCTCGTCTGAAATTGAGAGATTATTCTGGGCAACCTCGGGTTCAGGCAGCAACTGATCGGTTACAACAGCGTTAAATCCTCCTCAAATTAGGCGATAATTAGGATTTTTTAATAAAGGGAATACCGAACTAAATTGTACTAGATTAAGCATCGAAAACATACTCCGATTATTCGTTTTGAACGTATGAACATTGAATATTGAACATTAGTTTGTATGCAGTTTTGTCGGGTAGAATTTTTTGAGCTCATACTCTGGGATCTTGGCATGTTTCGTAAATCATAAACAGATCGAAAATTAAAAATTCGTGATTTTGTCACTTTTCAAAAATTTGTATTTTATAACTAGCTCATGTATTAAGAATTCGGGGTCGATCGAATGAGAACAAATGTACCTGACATCTACGCGCGTATTTAAAGAAAAACTGGTTTCATTCGGCGTGCACGGATGTCAGCCACATTTATTTTCATAGGATTGACCCCGAATTCCTAACCCGTTATGTAGTCATAGCCACTAGATTACAAAAATGTGATTTCTAAAGTGGACTTATTCGACGCATCATGACGACAGCTTCAATTCTTCTCAAAGGACCGACTCCGAATTCTTAACACGCTGCCTAGTTATAGCCCAAAAATGTTATTTCTAAAGTACAAATTTTCAACAAGTGACAAAAATCACGAATTTTTCACTTTTCCATTTTATGTATGTTCACTAACAATTCGACTCGAAATAACTGCGTAAAACTAAAGTTTAGGACGCTCAAAGTCAATTATGGAGAATGTTATTTCGAGGACCATAGCTTAAAAACAAATAATCGGAGTATGTTTTCGATGATTTTGTTGGATGCCCGGGTATGCTTAATCCAGATAATTTAGTTCGGGGGCTGCTATGTCGCCAGGAGTTGTTTCAAAAAATATTTTGTTCGCGTTGTGTTTAGAGGGGTTAACTATACGACGACGTGTAAATTTACATATTACGTTTTACTTTTAGAATTACTCATTCGTTGGAAAAGCAAATTCGGTCAGCCTATTTTTATAAAATAAACTTAATCTGACGTTGATTAAATTATCTGAACTATAAATTAGGTGGTTAGCTGAATGTTACACGGGTGTCAGAAGTGCCCCTCGGGTCCAAGTAGCAAGAGGTCGTTTGACACGACTTAGTTGGTCTGACACATGTGTCCTGAGCTAACCCCCTCCTAAAAGATGCACCCCAGAGGTTAACCAGACTTAGCTAGTCTAATAGAGTTTTTTCTTGCGGTTCCGAATCTGGTTTCAGTTAGTTTCCGATACTTTTATCGCAGTTGTTTCGAGTCTAATTTTTAGTGAACATACTTTGCGATCTTGACAAGTTTTCTAAATCATAATAACATCGAAAAGTCAAAAATTCGTGATTTTGGCACTTTTTGAAGATTTGTATCTATTTCAGTCCCGTTTTTGGCCTATAACGGGTCACGTGATAAGAATTCGGGATCGGTCCTTTGAGAAGAATTGAAGCTTGATTCATGAAGCGTCGAATAAGCCAATACGACATACTTCACGAAATGACAGTTTTGACTTAAATTCGCCCACTCCAAATAACGGGTCTATGAGAAAATCTACCAAATACCCTTAAAATTTGAAATATTATAGAGTTTGGCTTCACGATGAAAATTTTACATTACGAAAAGTGCGTACATTGATTCTTCTCAAGTTATGGTCATTTTAAAAAGTGAAATAGGGGTTTTGGGGGGTTAACTGTACGAAGCAGTATAATTTTGGACACTCTAAAGACTCATTCGGAACCGCAAGAAAAAACTCTATCAGCTTTTAGGGTGGGAGGTTAGCTCAGGACACATATATCTGATAGAGTTTTTTCTGGCGGTTCCGAATCTGTTTTCAGAATATCCTAAATTACACGCCTTCGTAGAGTTCACCCCCAAAAACCCCTATTGTGAAGTCTTAAATTACCATAACTTGAGAAGTACACACTTTTCGTAATGTAAAACTTTGATCGTGAAGCCAAACTCTTCGCCAGAAAAAAACTCTATCAGAACCACTAAGTCCCGTTAACCGACCTCTTGCCACTTGTACCCGCGGGGGAATTCATAGTGTAGAATTCATAGGCTTTTCAATTAATTCTAAGGATCTATACCGTTTAACCTATTTTAAGGTCGTCCAATGTCACCCTTTTTGTCCATATACAGCTGGTCGATTCCAATGACTATATCCGCCGCCAACCGTATTTTTGCTTTTGCTCTTACTTTTGGTTTTCTCAGCATTCCGTTGATTGATTTCTACACCGGTGACGTATCAGCCGCAATCACAGCTACTGGGTAAGATTCTTAAATCAAGGCATTCTCTGTAGATTAACCCTGTTGGTACTTCTATTTATAGCCTATGTTTGATACATTTTCCTAGAAATTAGTTGCGTAAGAATTAAAGGTTAAACCGGAAGTGCCATCGAAACTGAATTCCAATAGCTGGATAAAGATAGTTACTCTGTAATTTTCATTTCTGTTAGCAAAATTATTTGGAATTTTATTTTGTTTACCGGAAGTATCAGAAAATACTTTCGATTATAATTATTGGGTATTCAGCTTCACCTGTTACACGCCTGTCCAAAGTGGCCCCCTCCCTCCTTCAAATTGCACACAAACTTTTAACGAGACTTAACCAGTCTGATAGAGTTTGTTCTTGCGGTTCCGAATCTATTTTCAGAATGTCCAAATTTATCCCTCTGAAGACAACCAGGTCAAAAAGACCTTTTTTTAAAACGTTAATTTTAACTAATGGGAGCACGGCAGCTCACCGAACTAAATCGTGCTCGATTAATTAGGCCCCTGGGCATCCAATAAAAGTATCCAAAACATACTGCAATTATTTGTTTCAGAGCTATGGACCTCGAAAGTCACATTGTCGTAATGGAAACATTTATTCCTGTATTTTAGCTTTTACCGCATGGCTTCGAGTCGAATTTTTAGTGAACATACTTTGGGATCGTGGCGAATTATTAAATTGTCATACAATTTCACATTTTTTAAACTGTCCGATTTTCCCTAAAATTGGACTCATTCGATGCGTATGGATGGCAGCTACATTTCTTCTCATTATATCGACCCCGAATTCTTAACATGTGACTTAGTTATTGTCCAAAAATGGGATTTCGAAAAAAGGTACAAATGTGATTTCGTGAAGTATGTCGGATTGGCTCGAAAGTGGGCTTATTCGTTATAGGACAACAAATTTATAGCCAAAATTTTCAAAAAGTGACAAAATCACTGCTTTTTCACTTTTCTATTTTTTAGGATTTAGAAAACCTGCCACCATCCCAAAGTATGTTCACTAAAAATTCGACTCGCAACTATGCGGTAAAAGCTAAAATACAGTTTTTGACATGGTTGTCTTTAGAGGGGGTTAACTGTACGAACGCGTATAAATTTGTACATTCTTAAAATAGATTCGGAACCGCAAGAACAAACTCTATCATACTGGCTAAGTCTCATTAAAAGTTTGTGTTCAATTTGAAGGGGGAGGGGCCACTTTTGACAAGTGTGTCTTATAGCTGAACATAATTGTGCCATGAATAACAACCATTTTATTATAGTGAAGCGCTTCGTCAATCAACCATGGGTACTGCTGGCTTGAACATGTTAAAGTTTAGTATTTTTTTCCCATTCCTTTTCCACATTTTGGCCGGTTTCCGCCACTGGACATGGGATATGTTGGCAGTTGGAATCCGTGATATGTCAGTCTTTTACCAAACTGGCTATCTGGCCGCTGCAGTTGCCTTTATATCTGCAGGAATGTTTTCGCTTCGATTCAATGTGTATATTGTGCATCGATGGATGTATTGGTTTACAATTTTGGCGCGTTTAACCCTTTTCTACCCTATATACCTCACGTTTTACTAAAAAAACTTCGAATCACTATTCAAACATTTTTTGTATCCAACTAACGAATCACTCTTTGGTGCGTTCAATTTGTAATTCGCTCATTTCATTGGACGGATAAATTAAAAATCCACAAAATAAATTTAAAATCCATACACAAAATATCATTAAATGTGGAATATTTTAATAAAAAGAGAAATACAGAGAATTATTTTTTTTGGCTGAAATTACGGATAAATTATCTATTACCAATTTTTAATTTAACTTCTAAGCGATAAGCGCTCCAGTCTTTTACAAGATGGTTAAATGATAAACAACGAACATCAATTAACAAACATTAATGCGTATTTTCTACTGAACACATTGTCAATTCGTATTGCAGAAACCCTAACAGTATTCATCATTTTCTACCACAAATAATAATCTCCTTGGACGATCGTTATTGAATTATTATGTTTTCCTTCAAACTGTTATTCTAAACTAATGTACAGTTTTTAAAACCGTTCGTGTTCAAAATAATGAACCTGCTGAGTCGAAAGCCATATTTTACGAACATGCGCTCACAGATTTGTACTCGATATAAGTCCGGGCCATACGTAATATCTCATTTATTTTACAAATATTGTAACCGTATATATTCGGTTATATAATCGAAATTCATAGCCTAATCAAACTATATTTATTAAATATTACGAGCGGGACTTGTTCATTGAAATACATTGGCGACCTTATGTTAGTTAGTTAATGTACCTCGTCGTTCGAAAACGTTGTCCCGTTAGTATTTGAGAGGCAATTATAAAATGGGAATCTGGATTATTCACTAATCTTAATCTAGTCTGCCGTTAAATCTGTGCTGCTTATTTATTAAAAAATCAACATTTATGACGACAGTGTCTTTAATTGGAATAAATTTCAGAATGCGCCTTTATACAAGGCTCATTCTTCTTGTTGCATTCAATTGCGGTTGGTATTGGTTTTATACGTCTTACCCAACCCAAGTCGCAATATTATTTTATCATTTGGATGCTCAGCATCCAGATTCAGGTCAGCCTCGGATGTAATATTGAGCCCATATATTGATATATGATATTATAGATCTTAGGCTCAGTCATATCTTAACCGTTAAGTCAAATACGGCATGATTATCCTATAAAATTAGTCCATATTGCCCTTATTGATATATTTTATATTGATGTTTCATACACTCATTTAACCGGAATTTATATTTTAACCCCAGAACTCCTCCCCCAAATTTCATATCGCATTTTTAGACCGGACGTGCTACCTAAAAACCGGAGATTGGTGTTTTGGAGTTGGGAGTCACATAGTATTTTTGCAATGGGATAATAAGTCATATATATGCCAAATCCGAACAATGTGTCCCTCGTGATGTAGTGTAAATTTAACGTTAATTTTAGCTCATAGGAGCATGGCAGCTCACC
>SCLF01171877.1:0-10148 GCA_004367975.1 Mesochordaeus erythrocephalus
CCCCCAATCAACAAAACGAAAATTGGAATCAATAACTGAAATTATTCGTTTCAATGTGTAAATCAACAATTGTGTCGGGCAGCACAAAATGCAGCGTGTGGGTGGGGGGGTAGCATCTGCAGCGTACGGGTTAAACGTTTCAACAAACATGGGCAAATTTCAATTGCATATTTCTAGTTTTTTACTTGGTTAGCGCTATTCTTTATATGGTCGAAATATGAAATTTGAGGCCCGCAGGTTATATTTAATGAACATACGCATCTTATTCTCTTGATAAACACACCTTTGAGGGGGTTACGGTGATACACTGTATTCCACTGTTACTATATTGGTCCTCATAAGTCACGTTATTTAATCCTGCTACCCACCTTACTGATCAGATGACTATAGCGGTAATATATATTCACTTCAGTATGTTCGAATTCCATAGTCAAAGACCAGTAGAAAAGTCTCGTATGACCAACTCCAATTTTTGGAAGAGTTATGGGTGGCGTCAAGGTGACCATATAAATGTTTATCATTGAAGTTAACGCGAGATAAAACACAATTGGTGACTAACTGACTGACTGAAATAATAAAATAACTGACTGAAAACACTAAATGGTGACTGTCATGTTCATTATGAATTATTTGCTGTCGAAAAATAGAAAATTCGTTACTTTTACATCTCTGCCTGTACAAGTAACACCTCCAACCCATGTACCCAAAAATGCCGTAGACACGGAAAGAGTATCTGTTGGAACTGCATGCATATAATGGGAAATACAAGTGAGACTGGCAGCTGCACCAACAAAAGAGTGGAACAGTGCTACCGTTTGAGGTAAATCCTGCAAATCAACTGATCGACCTTTTGTGATACCATAGGCACCACCAACCGCCATGCCTAGTCCACATTGCATGAGTATATCTGTCGAAGGGTTAAGATGCAGTAGCGTACCTCCCACACCAAGGAAGACTCCGTTCATTGCCAGTATGTTACCAACTCTTGCCGTTTGCTTTATACGGTGTGTAAATAATTGAACTTTGAACCAATAATACAAACTGCCATTTCAGTTTAACATTTTAACTTTCACGTATGCGGAGAAAAGTTGATACGGTACACGACAGGGTGGTATATCACATATCAAACGATTTGCCCTAAGTTTGGAAATAGATGATACAGAAGGGCGCCTACATTCCTTTAATTATTTAGCTCATTGGGTATTAATAATCGTTATCAACAATTATAACACAGTAACGAAGGATATTTTTTCTAGGTCAACTTTTTTTAGTATACTAAATATTGTAAACGATTCACGACGAAAAAACGAAACTAAACATGCAGATTTTCCCAAGCTATTTCGGCTCTTTTAAATCTCCAAACATTAATTCAAATAAGAAATAACCTGCATCCCCAACCCATCACGTGCATCATATAATTATAATGTTGGGTGTCTTGAAATATCATTATTTTATTTCCGTCACTGATGTATCGCCCACTATTTTTTATTTCTTGAAGTATGAGTCCCCTGTCTGGAAGGAAAGTTTCCTCCAATATGGCTGGATTTAACCAAACTTCACTATAACTTGTTTCGATGTTTCCTCCTATGTTGAAATGGTTGAAATTTCGCAAGCGTTGTAATATTTAGAAAATTGAGGTTAATTGCCTAATTTATATCCTTTCATGTCTCATGATGATGTATTGTTCTTTCGTAATGATGCCTTTCCAATTTGATTATTATTACTGGTCTTATTTTAGTTTCTTCGGTTTATTAAAAAAGTATTTTTTGTAAAGCGGAGTTTATGCTCGTCTCCCTTCTTCCAATAGCACGTGTTACCTTGTGAAGCCAACGAAAACCAGAATAACATTGAGAGCTACTTCGTAACGTTTGTAACGAATATTTTTGTCCTTTGATGATATCGAACATACTACACTTATGTATCAATTCGTATCTGCCCGACCTTCCATTCAATTACCCTTTTTTGTCTTCTTCCGTTTAAATATTCTGTACCATTGAAGTATTAACTACTCCTTACCAGATAAACTCTTCACGTTTATCATCTGTTATTTGTATCATCAAATTTTATATTTCTATGAGCCATCTGTTTGCACCAGCGGCCACGATGTTGCCTTTCCATTGCCGAGTAGTATAATGTGCAAGTTCATTAATAGCTCGAAACTTCGTTGCTAACTTCCTCATTCTAACATTTATTCTTAAAGTTGTTCATTTTCTGTATTTCACGTTTATAAAGTCAGCCGTCGTTAAAACAATTACACGCTAATGGTGCATAATCGTTCTGACCCCACAAATTTCTCATGGTCCAATCTGTTTCATCTAATTGAATCCCTTGAAACGACGCCAATTGCTCTCCTTGGTTCTCTTCTCCAATATACATTTTAATATTGAGCACTAAAGTGTCCATGCTTCCACTCCATTGCTATATTTGATATAAATGTAATCCTTTTTCAAACAATTCTCCTACCCATAATTTATGTTTTGGTATGTTCAAAATATTTATTTAAGTTTTCAAGTCCATCGAGTAAGATATTATCAGCTGGCCTTCAGTAACGTATTTACAAAAGTAAGCAAGAAAGAAGGAGAACAAACCCTCTTAGTTAACTTACTGGAAAGTTATATTTGTCGCAATGTATTTGGTACACAACTAAAATTCCGGTGCATTTCTGTTTAATTAATAAAATCCAATTACTCTACTGCACTAAAACTATAGGATAACGGCAAGTCTCCTCATCTTTAACCATGCAAAATTTCATTTTCGATCGTTATTTGAGGCAAGTTGCCATCTACAAGAGAAACGCGAAATGGTATCTACTAGTTAAAATCTAATAAGACATTTAAAGTGTCTACCATATATCTTACTTCAATTTCCAGTCTAATCGTATAATCCTCTTTCAATCCTGGATTGTCTTTCTCACTACACCAAACGTGTTTTGAATTATTTCATTTCCTGTCCATTTTGAAATCCCTACACGATCAACAACGATATGGGATTTAAATCGACTACCGCTTTGTCCAGATTTATGTGAGTTTATCTGCTTCTTGCAGATTCACTTCAAACTTCTCTTCTTAATCATTAGTTTCTGCTAGTACATTCGCCATTGCATGAAGGAATTCTAATTAAGAAATTTCCTTTCTTGTTGCAGCCCTGATGGTAGTTTCTTTCCCTTGCCTAATTTCTCTGTGCAGAGGAACTGTTCCTGAATTTCCATATTCTTAACAATGTATGAATATTTAGTTCCCGTCTCGTTCCTGGACTTTCCTTCTTAGACATTATTCCTCTTCTTCTTATTTGTAAGAAACGACATGATCGCTTAGCTATATCTTCACGTTTAACTAAAATTAAATGAAGATTGATCACTTCCGTTACCAGATCAGTATCAGCCATCTCAAACCATTTCCTCTAATAGTAAATCGCTTTCTTCTGTCACGATTGCAACTGTATCCATTCGATATTAATCGATTCCTTATATTGCTGTTGATCTCTGGGTTAATTTCCTCCACGAAACCATAAAAAAACAATTAAATGGTTCCCATCTTGATTGTATACTCATCTTAACCAGTAATGTATCGTAGCTGAGTGATAATTACTTCGGCACTTAATTATTAATTTTGTGATATTATTAATGCTAACCTATAAACGACAAAAGTTTTCCATTTTTGCGTCTTCACCATCTCAGCGTAGTGATGGAAAGATGATAGTTTATCTAATTATTCCTCTGACCTCCCTTCTTACTTGAGTCAGTGTAATACCGGGATCTATGATAACTAATTATATCCGGGACTTCGTAACTCTTGGATTTCATTTTAGCAATATTCATTGATAACTTTTAACACGTTAAATAACCTGAAGATTACATGAAGATATTAAGAAATCACAACTTTTCGATCAAAAGACTATCCTTTTTATTACTTTTACTGTTGGTAAAATAATTATTCACTTTCCGGCAGTTGCCACAATACTCTGACTGAAGGAATGTATTGGTATGTTGCTCGAAGTAGTTTCATCTTAATTAATTTACAATTCTTAACACGGGAAGTCTTAGCTCCAATTAGTAATGTTCCCATTACAACATACAATGTCCTTCACATAGGAGTACATAGTGACCATCACATTCTTTGTAATTTTAGAAGTTAACAAAAGTTTTGTTTGGTTTTTTTTACTTTACGTAATTTTTAGCTTGTTTAAACGTAGTAACTGGGACCTCTGGAGAATCAGATCTCGTAGTTTAATTAAAATATTTTAAGTTAGCAATCATATTCCGTTATTCATAACACCGTGATTATTTTCCAATATTTTGGTTGATAATAACGACCAGGATCATCTCTACGTTTTCTATAAGTTTCCGCATTCCTCCGAATTGAGTTGATAATTAAAAACGTGAGTCTCATGTTTCATTTACAAACTAAATTGAATGATTAATCAGATCGGTCACAGCCGTTAAGTGGAAACACCTACGCTTTATTTATCACTCTTACTTCGATATTTGTGACTAAACTTTGACGCCTAAATAATTATGCGCAAATTACAAATTCGAAAATACGATTGCAACTCAAAATAAAATAATATTTTTTGATTATTACGATGAAAAAATTGAATATGAAATAAAATGAATGGGAGAACGTAATGAAAGCTTACAAATAGTTTGAGAATGACCCACAACAAATATGTATATCCTCTTAACAACCGATGCGTCTCCTATTGACATGGTCATCCTTTCGCATTTTACTCGAAAAGTGTACATTGAATCGTTTTAAATTGTGCATGATTAATGATTGACACACTGCCGATCTAATTTTAGTTCTATTTTTAAAACATACAGTAATGTCCAAATGGATTGTTGCATAAAGTATTTCCTACAAATGACATTTTCTCAGCTGTAAATCGATTTTCTTAATCTAAAAAAAAACTAATTTGGAGTTTTTGTTCTTTACCGTATTCAGGAAATTATCATCCAATCAGCGGACAGTATTTAATATTTGGTGGAACCAAAATTACAAGAAAATAATGAGATTGGGCATGTCCATATGGGACGCATCGGTTGTTATAGGGAAATATATGAATTTTTACACCGTACCTGTGTACTTAGGCAGTACAAAGCACCCCCACACAATGCCGTAGCACCGAGTTGTACTGCACCATTAATATCAACACCGTTCACATGTGCTGCCGTTAGGGCGGCTGGACCTGCAGCGGCTGGAATGAGGTAGTAAGACTGGTACTCGGGTGGATCTGTGGGTCGCTTAAACAGATCTAACATACGCTGTGCAACTACAAAGCCACCTCCAACATTGATAGCTGAAATTCCAGTGGCTGCAAAGGCAAGTCCATTTGAGTAACCGGCGGCGTCGTTTGTCATCGCACCATTTAATTGGACTATACCGCCAACCACGGTCAACCCAGAAATGGCGTTGGTAACCGCCATCAAAGGCGAATGAAGAGCTGGTAACACATTCAATATTAAACCACTTCCGGTTACGGTACTCAGTCCAAGTGGTAGCCAGGGGACGTTAGGTGATAAGGCCATAGCAAGTGTACCGGTAAACACACCACCAACCTTTTTGCAATTTGATATCGCGCGTTGACGGGCTTGGACAATGGGCAAGTCTGCGGCCGAGATGGCTGGTTCGGGCTTCACAGGGACAGGTGGCGGGTCACATCGTGGTGGCGGGAAGAGAACGTTACCGTCATGGGTTACAATAGATCCACGGACAATGTGCTCCACTTTTCCATAATTATCGCTGGTTAAATCTTGCAGCAGGTTAAACTTGAATTGTTCTTCATCCGGAGATATTTGCTGAAATAACATATGAAGTACTTAGTTGATATCAAAGACGTATTGACCTAATACAGTGGTTATAGTAAAATTTACCGATTTCAAAAGGCCACTCGCGAGGCTTCTAATTCCACGCGCGTTCATATTAGGTGGACGGAACGAAGGGCGCTGATCAAAAGACGCGTCATCATGCAAACAATTGGCTAACTAATGGTGACTTAATTCAAGGACATGCCGGGCCATAAACGAATTGGACAGACGGACATTCCGCCTACGATGGGACAATTTCACCATAATAACTGTAGATATTACACTCTCTCTTTCTCATTTTTCTCGAACACCATATATTGTATCGTTTCGCGTGATTAAAGATTTAACCATTGCCGATCTAACGGTATGTCTCTTTGGAAAATATCTATATTAGTTCTAATACATTATGGGCCAAACCGAGCGTGTACAAAGAACTTTTTGCCTTTAAATGCTCTTCATCAAGCAAAAAACTGTATCTTTGAATTTTAGTTCTGTATCGAATTTATGAAGTAAATAATAACTTTTACTAGTTTAAGTAAAATAATACGCCGAAAACTGCACTTTTCCATATTTATCTCTCTCTCTATGAGTGGTCCTACGGTTTGGCATGCATCTCGAGAATGCATTAATATTATTAATGGAGTTTTTACCGTTATATACCTAAGGGTTAAATATTTCAATATATGCGTTTATCTGTAATTAGCTAACTGATCGGGTGATTTCTATACGGTGAAATTTTGTCTTTGCTTGAGTTTTCCATTTGTGGATCATATGAAAAACAGAGAACGAATTTATCTCAAATAAACGATTTTCTATGGACATAGACCTTGCATAGATAATTACAGATAAATAGCTTCATTCTGTGACTGTCAATTTCGTTGTCCACGAATGCCACGCTTCTAGAAGGCTGGTCTACAAATTTAATAGACATATTGAAAAATTCAACCCTTCGCTATCTAACAACAAAGATTTAATTAAAAAATATTAATGCATTCCACATGCTAAAACGCAGAAGACTGTTAATTTCTCTCGTAGTGAGAGAGAAAAATAGAAGAAATCCAGACACACACAAAATTTCAAAAACGATACAATGTATGGAAAAATGATAGTACCCCTTCCAACTTTATTCCTAAAGGTGTAAATAAAAGTTACAAGGAACTTAAAACAATTTAAAACCCTTTTGGCGACATTGAACACTAACGAGATTTTCCTAGCTGTTTTCAGCATCTATTACTAACCTTAAGAAAGTTGTGAATATTGTTCGAGAACATCTCGGAAGATGGTCCAGACAGCCTTGAAGATAAGTCTGTATACCCAACAATATGAACTCCATTGGGGGTCGTGATGACATTTCCCGGGGAACAACCGACTGCATTTCCCCCCTTTTCGGCAGCCAAGTCAATTATTACTGACCCAGGCTTCATGCTTGCAATCATATCCTCACTGATTAGTTTTGGTGCCGGCCTACCAGGGATCAATGCAGTAGTTATAATAATATCCATATTTGGAATTTCTTTTCGAAATAGCTCATTTTGAGCTTTTTGAAATTCTTCACCCATTTCTTTTGCGTATCCGCCTCCGCCTTCGCCATCTTCACTTACTGAAACGCGAATAGTCTTGCACCTCATTGATTCAAATTGATCCAAGGCCGCGTCGCGCACATCGAAGCCCTTGGGAAGCGTACGGAAAAATTTGGGGAAAGAGTTTGTTTCGACCTTTATTTTAACTGAAAACTGATCAAAGTGGTTCGCGGAATGGTACCACGGTATATCCCCACTCGTTTTCAAGTCTTCAGGGAAGGATATCTCTCAAGCGCGCTTTTGTTTAAGTATGTCTCAGGCACCTTTTTGGTTTTTTGTCACGGGGATAGATCCAATTATTCAATCTCCAGAATTCGAATGTTTCTTATTTATTATGGGTATGCATGCTAGAGGCCATATAAAGCATTCAGTATAAGTTACGGCCAATAATGTAGTTTGAACACGGCACAGTGAGTGGGTAATATTTGTCCAGTTTTTTTTCTGAAATTTTCGGATTTCTATATTTTAGGTTCACTTCCGGTCAAAATGTGTGCAAGAAAATTCGGTCTAAAAGTACCTCTCGATGTTTTCTTAACTATGTCACAGCCGTCTTAACTCGTAAAAAACTAAAAAATTTTCGTCTCGGGAAACAATTTGGTGGCATTCGCGATTCAAAATAACCAACTTTCGGTTTTCAGCTGTCACTTCCGGCGGTACTTCCGGTCGAAAAATAGTTCCAAAAAATCTCTCGTCTAAGGCCTTGAAAACGCTAAAAACAGGGTCCGTGACAAAAAAAAGACAAAAAGGTGCATGCGAGATATATTACAATCCTGATAACGCACTGTATTTGCGTATTATTTCTTCCTCCACCTTATTCTGGTTCCATAAAAAAATATATTTTTTAATATTTATTTTTGTGTTCTTAGGGTATAGGTGTCCTCATGGTATAGGTTTGTTAAAATAAACATTCGTCACGATGTTTGACATTAACATCCCCCTTTGAGGAATTTTTATTTTAGCACAGTTTTCACCGAGCAGGTCTCCTTATCGGTGCCTGTGATGGTATTACGTTTTTTGGTTATTGGGGCGATACATTTCCCCCTTATACACTGTACATCATCCTCAAGATGCGTACTTCGGGGAATTATTTTTTTATGCGGGTTCTATGGACCCAGTCTATGTGACCACTATTTTCCCTAATTCTTTGACAAACTACTCCATTGGTCTTCAAAAGCCACCAATAGAATGGTGGCTTTGTGGTTGGTTAGGTCGTGTGCCTTTTGTAACAGTTGTGGGCTTATGTATCGCCAATATATCCGCTACATAGTCTGGATTAGCTTTGTATCAATCGACTGTAACTATTCTACGAAGAAACTCTGCACATTTTTCGCCATTTAATATTACATTAAATTTTTGAACTGCATTAAAGAAACTACCGAGTGTTTCGATATACTTTCTAAAATATTGGGAGTATACAAGATTATCGTTAACATAAGTGGCAATGTTGTTACTATTGATGCTGTTTAGCATTTCACTGGTAGCTCGTTGAAAAATACGACCAGCTGGCGTTAGTCCAAATTGAAACGTTTTATAGCGATATGTGCGTCCTTTCCACACCAAACTTGTTTTGTGGCGGTCGTTTGGATGTATTTTGCATTATCAATAACCTGACTGAAAATCTAAGGTTGAAAAATATTTGTTTCCTCGTCCGATCGATGTAAATATATCGTCTATTCGCGGGGTTGGAAAAGGGAACGAATCTTTTTGTTCTTCTTTATGACAGCGAGTATAGGTGAATTGAAACCTTTTGGATCGTGACAGAATTCTATGACGTCATTGTCCAAGATTCGCTTATCTCACAGTCAACAGCTTCTTGGAGATGCTGCTTGATAGGATACTGTGGTATGCTCCGTGATCCCCCATTTGTTGGGATCCTGTTTTCGGTTGGAAAGGTACCGAGCGGTTTACCTTCCTGTCCAAATATATCAGAATAGGACTTTAACAAATCCACCAACATTTTTTAACTCAGGTGCCTGTAGAGTCTTCTCTACACAAGCTCTAGACGATTTTTGGTTTAGAAGAGTCTTCTCCGCGCTTAAACCATTTAACAAATTGTCGTTACCTTGAACACTACCCGTGTTAGGTTGATCACGCCGAGTTTTCTCTGCGTACGTTAGTGTGTCGTGGTTATCCAAATTTGTCGAATTATCTTCCGATTTTGGTAGTTCTATTATTTTTTCTGGCTGATATTTGCCGTCATTAAACCACCGTTCCTTTGTCTATGTGGGAATCCGCTTCTCTACCGACTTATATTGCTGTATATTTCTGTGTATACAGTTTATGATTGTGTGTATCACGCTTGCACGTTCTTCTTGAGCGAGTGTTTTGACCGCTTGCTGAGTTTCCGTTGATGGTGCTGAAATTTCACTGGGCATATTAATCTGGTGTACATTAAATAATGTCGAAAATTGTTTCGAAAATTACACTGACACCAGTGATAACGCACCGTATTTGCGTATTATTACTTCCGGTGCCCCACAACCTTATTATCGTTCCATATGAATATAAAAAAGTATATTTTTTAATATATATTTATTTTTGTGTCTTCAAAAAGTCTCATAAGTGTGAGTAGTCAAGTGTTGCCCCCCCCCCCCTCGGAACCGGTACTCATAGTACAGCCAATAGACGCGCGGCCCTCAGGGTATAGGTTTGCTAAAATAAACATTCGTCACGAAACATTCGTCAAACTACAATTGTAACAATTAATCTTAAGAAGCCTACACACTGATCTTACAAACGGACCTTGCGCGGTAAAATATATGGTT
>SCLF01171987.1:0-10147 GCA_004367975.1 Mesochordaeus erythrocephalus
TAGCTGACATCCATGCGCGTCAAATGAGTCTAATTTCGGGGAAATATATGTTCTCCTTCGTACAGTTAACCCCCAAAACCGGTTTTGAGGGGGGAGGGGCCGACCTGGTTAGGTGTGTATACTTACTGTCGTGTTCTTCAGTTGCTTTCAGTAATTTGCATAATTACGTACATGTAGTAATCACGAGTGAATAGTAGCTATCTCTGACATTTTGCGATAGTCATTTAATTAACTCCTGTGAACCGTTTTTAGAACATAACCCCTGTGAACAGTTTTGAGCATTCTACGCATATGACCCAAAGTAACGAACTCTAAATTATGGACTGGGTCGGCGGGCGGGAGAGAAAAAATGCCGTATGAGGCCCAATTTTTGCGATAAACTGCCTCTCTCGTCTTAAGCTTTTTAGCTTAATTGTTCATCCTTCAGACCTCTTGCTCGGTATTTGTAAACCGAGAGTGTGGAGGTTTGTTACAACTTCGCTTTAATGATTAGTCGCTTAGTCCATCTTCCTCATATAACCCAAAGTAACGCACTCTAAATTATGGACTTTTTCGACTGCGGCTTAATCGGGTATTTAGATCCCATATCTAGCAATCCAAAAACTGTCATGAAGCGGAGGATTTCAGCTGCTTTCAGACAAAGCACAAAAGTCACTGTTATTACTACTCTGTTACTACTGTTATTACTACTCATTGTTAAGATAAAATTATTTAGTACTTGATCTTTGGTATGAAGATGGTTGATTTTCAAAATTTATTAATTTCGGCCACAAGCGATATTATATTCGTGATGTAGCCCTCCATCTTGTCTCCTCTGGCTAGCAGTGCAGTTTGTTATCAAATAATCTCGGCCACTTCTTGCCATTCTGGTCCCACTTGAGCGGTAGTTTCAGCATGTGGAAATAAGTATACTCGGCGTATTGGTCTTTCAGATCCATGAGCTTCTGGGGGAACTTCCCGAATACCCGAAGGTCATTGGCACGAAGGTCTCTAGCTCAAGTGTTGACGACAAGCATACCCGTGAAACGTACACCGCAAACCATTGATTGCCATCACCTTGTCTTCGTCTTCCAGTGCTATTTGCAACAGGAATCTGACCACCGGCCTGACTTCCGCTACCTGAAGCGCCACCATACACTCTATGTAGCTGCTGAATTTGTACAGCGCTCAGTGTTCTGATTCTGTCATTTTAAAATTCTTAAGTTATATTCGTCAATTTTCCTACCTTAATAAAACTTGTTGCTGGATTCTACTCCTAGTACTACCGAGTTGCAACCGAGTTGTGTGACCTCCCGGATATTTAGTCATGCCGAGTATTTTTGCTTGCCGCCTCACCTGGAAGTGAAAACTATCCCCTTAGGTATTTCATTTGATAGTGAGAAGATCCAACCGTTTGCTGGTCTACCTCTATACTTCCACCATATATCTAACGCTGTCACTGCACAGCCCCACTGCTTGTCTTGTATCTCTGTTAGGGTCAAGAGCTCTCTTCTAATTCCCACTAGATTTGACTTAGAGATCCTAATGTCAATGTGTACAAACAAGCTATGTTGTACCTTATTGACTCTTACGTCCTCCCATTTCAGGCGACAATCATTTGTCCATCGGCATCCGGTGAAGAAGGTGAGATAGATGACTGTACTCGCTGCCTTCTTATTGAATAACGAGTCTAATGACCTTAATATGACCATCTGATTACCGGTGCTTGCTTTTTCCTAGGTTTTGTTTCCACGGCTACTTCCATTTCGTAGGCTCCCATTTTCCCTTTAAACAGTATTTCTTGTTCATAATCCATATGAACCAAGTGGACCACAAAATTTCTAAGTCGACCAACGTGGATGGGATGAGGATGACGCTTCTTGAAATGTCTCCATTCCGTTAATGTCTGTGACTTAGCCTTAAGATTTCAAGTTAGTCTCTTTATCTAGTGTTGGCTAGCATTCCTTGCATTCTGGCTGACTCTCTCTACTCGTCTTGATGAAGCAGCTGAAGCTGTTCTATAGCCCTGTAGTGATCTGTATGGACCATACGGGTTTCTTCCGGATGACTTCCACGATCTCTAAAATATCCTCTTTCACCATAATTTATTCGTCCAGATTGTGGTCCTCTATTTCTGTAGGTGTCTCTTCGTTGTGACACCTTTGGGGTATATTTACTTTGTTCCGCTTTAGCGTGAAGAAGCTGAAATTTCATCGAAATAAGCGCCCCCACCTTGATGTGAACATCATCTCCCGTGGCTTACGAACTATGTATGTACGCCATTTTCTGTCACAAAGGAGTGTACGTCATCTCCTTCGATCTTTCCTCATACTTGTGTGCTGCTAGCGTCGAATCTGGTGTGGTGACATATGTTTTCTTAAGAACATGATTGGCTTGACAAACCAGCCCTTGTATACTTTAGTGGGCCTTTGAGTTTCTCCAGCTCCACAACTGTTGCTGTGATGAAGTTTTTGTAGTCCGAGTAGTCGTCTGGGAACGCTCGTACAAATCTCCGCAGAAGTGCTACTAGTTTGTTACGATCAGCATACTCTTGCTCATCTCCTAACATCTTGTTTAGGAGCAGGTAAATGTCTTGGTAGTTCTCCTTGTCCGGTAGCATCTTGTCCAGATACTCTGGCGCACATGTTGTTGCGCTGTTCGTTCAATTTTCTCTGTATCTTCTCACAGTTATTATTTGCCGCCATCGTCTATTTTATGACTTTGTCCAACATTTCTGGCAGTTCTTGCTGTGTCAGCTTAATAACCTGTTAGGCATCTGCATTCACTGGTGCTGCTCCTGCATTCAACTCATACTTACTTTACATCGTCCGTATCAACAGATTCTCTTCTTGTTCACACACCTCTAGTACTTGTATTGCTCGTATTTTCGACTTTTGGAACAGCTCCATCAGGCTGGAGTTCTCTGCCAACACATAGTCCTTGTACTTCGGTCGTTTTCCCACGTCTGATGTGACATTGAATTCCTTCGACAAGCGTGAGTCTGCCAGTCTTTTAGTTTGGTCCGGTATCAGCTTCATTGTCTCCCTCGTGAATTCGATCTCGTCTTGCATTCTCACGTTTGTCACTCTGAAGTATTTTATTTAAATTAATTAGTTCTACTCTCTAGGATAGGCTCATTTCTATTATCTCTGTCATCATGGCAGATTTATCCATTAGGTTAACTCAAGCTTCTCTTTCTCAACTATCCAAAGTTCCATCTAAGCCAGAACACTGCCTGGGGCTTTACGTTAAATGAGCCACATATGTTGTTTGCTGCTAGCTGGTGCTTCTCTTCTGATGGTATCATCGTTTTGGCTGGCTCTTCATGATGATGGTTAGTGCCAACGGCTATCCTGCAAAGAGGTGTCCTAGTACTACGATTATAGTGTCCGTGTATGTGCTGTAAAACTTTAAGTAAAATATTTTTAGGGGGAAAGCTATATACCATTTCACATTGGAACTTATGCGACAGAATAGTGAAGAAATCCGTATGTCATGTCTTGTCATGCCTCGTCCAATATATAAACTTTCTGCACTTGCCATTCTTATGTGTCGCCATAGCATCCATTCTAAACTTCAATTGCAGGTCATGTTGACATCTGTTGAAGATCTCTTGCGGCACGAACTCCTCATTCCAGTCAACGAATCTGGACGCCGGATCCACTAGCTGGTACTGGGTTTCTATCCGGTAAATATTAAACTCTATCTTGTTGTCATGAGCAAACTCGGAGATACTCGTCATGATGCTGTTAAGTTGCTCATTCGAGCTACCCAAATTTTTGAAAGCATAAACTACACTCTGGTTGTCACAGACTATTGCCACTGTGGTATTCCGCAACGATTTTATCTGGTCTTGTAGGGCAAGCAATATCGTATAAGCCTCCTTATTATGTATTGCCCATCCTTGCTGATGTTCCGTAAAGTACTTAGTTACTTGTGTATTGCCTTGTTTTGTGAACCAACAATATCCTGCTGCTGCTTGCGATGCATCTGTGAACAGCACCACTTTCAGCATGTTTACCACCTTCTTTGGTAGCCATGATCGCTTGTTTTCAGGTAGTTCAGAGTCTGCCATTTGGCTAGCTCTTCTCGCAGTGCTTCCCCATTTTTCATCCATAGTCCTTTGGTTCTATTCGCCCGTGTTATTAACAGGGCAGAAGTAATATTTGGCATTTTATTAACACTAAAATTGGCATTATCTCTCTAATTTCGATAGCTTTACTATATATTCAATAAAAAATACTTCTTTACACGATAAGAACGTCATTTTTTCCAACAAGTATACCTTTAACAAATTAATAAATTGGAGCTGAGTTCCTGCGGTTAAAATACTTATAGCTGTAGTCAGCAAACCGTTGGACTTCTGCAGAAAAACGACACTGTTTCAGTGTATATTTAATAACAAATGTTCTGTAGATGATAAGACCGCCATGTTTTGTTTGTAACGACAATGATATAAAGGCAAAACACTGACAAAATGTGCATTGAAATAGAGGTCCGACCGCTGAGATAATGGCAGTTAAATTTCCCAAATCGCTTGGAGTTTGACAAAAACCGAGAAAACGCATTTGGTCTGCCAAATTACAGTGAAGTCATAAAAATTGTTCGATTTTAAGAGGCCGATTACGAGCCTTTAAATTCCACGCGCGTTTATATTAGGTGTACGGGATCTGGGTCATTTCATTGACCACTGATCAATTGGCGCTTTATCAAATACACGAACAGTAACTGATGGTGACTTCATTAAAAGATTGTATGACTTCACTGTAGTTACACTGGACCTGTTTCGTCGGGACTAATTTTGTTTGAGTAGTATTTGAAAACTCTGTAATAAGTTAAAAGTTGAAGCAGATCCATCCATTCATTATCGAGGTATCTGTGAAAGAAGAGCGTTTTGGACGTTCGGCTTGTTTTTCCATTTATAACTGCAAAAACGCCAGACCTTTTGGCAAAATATGATCGTGAAGTTTACGCGTGCATCTCCTTATAATTGCAGATTTTCTTCACAATTTTCCAGGAAAATTTCTGATTCGTATTATTTTATTCTTCTTAGTTGAATTTCACGACGACTGGCCATAATTTGAATAACGCCCTTCATTGTTTTATTTCCATGTGAGATCAGCTCGTTTAATTGTTTGCTCAGACTTTCTGAACCATTTGTCGATAAATCGGTGGTGCCATTTCGAACAATTCGACTAAACTGATCCCAATTTTGATAACAGAAGGGGCTTTTAAATAATCTATAAATTTCTGGTACTTTTTGATTATTATTAGATAAAGGGTACGGTTTATATATTCCTATTTGCCGGAAACAAGAACAACAGCTGTTCATAATTACACCATGCCAACCACTTAATGTCCCGCATTTATTCCAACACTAAAACGGAGGAAATCATATGCGGTACATGTCACCTGAAAAGTAAAGAAAAGCAACATTCAGATGACAAGAAGACGCCTGAAGACGGAAACCTAAGTTACTATTTTGGCCATAGCATGGAGACCATAAGTGATGAATAGACATGAGTAAGAAAGAAGGCAGGAAGAGCTACAAATAGAATAAAATCGAAGAAAAATATCCCATGTGAAAGCATTGAAATCGGCAAAAAAGGCCAATTTCGGCAAATTACAGACAACAAATATAAATCGGTCAGATTTCAGCCAATGGGATAGAGAGAAGGAACAACCGGTCGAGGAGGAAGATAGAAGGGTGGAGGAAGAACGAACAGACCTGTTTGAGCAGGAGAAAGATGAAAGAAAAGATGGGCAGGAAAAGAGGGAGGGAGAGCGAGAGAAGAATTGAAAAAAAACAAATGACGTCGACCGTTCTAGAAGAAGATGCGTAGGAAGAGACCCAACGAAAAGAGCGAGACAAAAAACGAACGGAACGAAAAACAATTGGAGAGAGAATTGAAAAAATTAAAAAAACACGGGACATCGGCAGTACGATCAACCGATGCGCATTGAGGATATTGGAGGCAGTTATCAATTGCGAAAAAGAAGAACGTGAGCTGAAAGGTGATTTGATGGGAGTCACCCTGGTGTCCCCAGTATAAATCGTCTAAAAAAGAAACCGAGGCCCGTCGTAAGGGGGGGGCGGCACATAAAAAACGTAGGAGGATTGAGCGTGCGCTGAGATCCAAAGTCAAAGAATTTCCGTTAGTATTTCCTTGACACCAACGTATGGAGTCGAAAAGAGGAACGAGCCGAGTTAGGAGCAGAGGAACGAGAGATAGGCGGAAAAGAAAAAAAAATCAAAAAACTTTTGTACCTGTAAATATTTTGTAAATATACTTATTTTTGTATGAACCACCATCTCCTTTTGCGTGGCGTTGCATGTTCCATTTTGCACTGCCGCGGTCCTGAATTTGTCTTCCATTTTTCATCTTGCTTTTCCCACTGACTGGGAAAATTGATGACAATGCAATAATAACAAGGCAAACCACAAACGGAATTGGCGGAATCCAGCAGCACATGGAAAAATAATTGGTAACAATGGACGAATGATGTTAACTTCTGGTCGGTTTTCTATCTTCTTGGCCTGAAGAACCTTCATTTCTGTCAGTCGCCTTTTTCCCAGAATTTCCACGACTTCCATATTCTCGATGTGCTTAGCCACTGCCTCTACCCTTTTCTACACCGTATCGTCTCCAGCTGTTGCTCGATACGATTTGGCCAAATTATATTCTTCCGGACTCGTTGCGTTCTTCCATCTAGTTTGCACCATTCGTTCCTGTTCTTCTGGGATTGTGGAGATTGTTTTTTCAATGATGTGGAGTCTTTTGATGAATTCGGCGTGTTTTTCGCTTACTTCTTTATCCCGAATGGCTTCATTTAATTTCTTCAAGCCCCATTCCCGTTGATCATCCGGTTGATTTGCGCCAAATATTTCACGGACAGTGGACTCCATTTCTGTGATTGTACGATGTTGGGTTAACTTCTTCTTTCCGGCATTCTTCTGAAGCTCATGGGTGGTGTAGGAGAGCCAAATTATTGCCTTGGCTTCTGACGCTCTCTTCTAGATTAAATCGCTCTTCCCGGCAATTAGCTGTTTCGTATTGTCCATGAATTGTTCGATTTCATCCTTCACGTCTTGTAGGCCTTCTTTCAATTCTTCAATTGACGTCGTTTCGGCAATCCTATCTGCTGGATACCCTTATGCCGTGTAAGATCTCCGATTTGTTGGTAGAAATCATATGAAGATCCCCCCGTCTCATCCGCCATACTTCTCCTAGTGCACTTATACGGGTTAATATTTCGGTTTCCTTTGATGATCACTAGAAAAATTAGTTTCCACGGTTCACTTAAGGTTAATTACCCCCTTAATAACCATTAGTTACCACTGGTTGTTCTACCTTTGTCTTCGCGGGCTGGTTGGTTGCCCCAGGACCCCAATTATATGATACCGATTGTATCAATTAAGCTAACCGTTGTTATTTGACCGCTTACTTTTCCTTCACTTCCCTCTCTGTTTATTTCTCTTTTCACTTTCGTCTGTACCTTGCTATCTGCTTATTTACAAAATTTCCAATATTTTTAATGTTTTAAATATTTTCTTTATTTCATTTGTATATTTGCGAAAAAATTAATGTATTTTCACGGTTGTAACGGTATGTAAAGACCGTTCAAAAATTTACGTGCCACTCACCCACTGAACCGTCCATTTTCAATTTTTTTGATCCAATTATGAGGCCAATTGATAGCCTATTTTACCAGCTTGATTACCAGCTCCGCATGTCTCAATTAACCCCCCAAGTGCACTTCTTTGACCCCTGACGTCTCCCCATACCGGTACTTCCCCGAAATTCAATCGTAACATTACTATTTTAAATATAATTCTTGGTGTCCAAAATGGAAACCACCCACGTCTTTCTAAGAAAGTGTTTCATTTTTATAACACAAAAATAAAGATATTTACAAAATATTTAATGGTAAAAAAAGGTCTCAACGTCTCTCGTAGACGACCTCTATTTCCTTCTCCCGATCGACACGTCAATCGATAGATAGGGGTCTCGCTTTATTCATTAATGGAATTAAAAGTTAGAAAAACGTTTAGATTTTCTGCAAACAAATTCGACATGAATTTAGTATAAGTTCAATAAAAAATGTCGAGCACCGGCTTAGACAGCCATTGTTTTTTAATCCAAGAGTACTGCACAGGCTAACCATAGCTATAATTTGAATTGAACCGTACCGCTGCTTTAATTGAAGTTGTATTTAGTCAACCGTTTGGATTTCTGAAAAACTACATTGCCTTACCGTGTATGCAATAAGAAAATGTTCCGTACAACACATGTGTCAAAGTCGCCCCCCTTAGGGGTCCATCAGTCAGAGATTTTTTAACGAGACCCAGGGGTCTGATAGAGCTTTTTCTTGTGGTTTTTTCATCTCATTACTGTATGTGCAAACTTATACTCCTTCGTACAGTTAACCCCCAAAAACCCCTATTTCACTTATTAAAATTACCATAGCTTGAGAAGAATCAATTGTACGCACTTTTCGTAATGTAAAACTTTGATTGCGAAGCCAAACTCTATAACATATCAAATTCTAAGGGCATTTGATAGATTTTCTCATAGACCCGTTATGTGGAGTTGGCGAATTTAAGTCAGAATTGTCATTTCGTGAAGTATGTCGGATTGGATCCAAAGTGGAATCCAAAGATCCATGACTCAAGCTCCAATTCTTTATCATATGACCGACTCCGAATTCTTAACACGTGACCAGTTATAGGTCAAAAACTGGACCCAAAAAGGTACATATTTTCAAAAAGTGCCAAAATCACGAATTTTTCACTTTTCGATTTTATTACGATCATTAAAAATTCAACTCGAAACAACTGCGTTAAAACTATGTTTGAGGACGGTCAAAGTCAACTATATTCGACTCATTTTTGTCTTTAGAGGGGGTTAACTGTATGAAGGAGTATCATTTTGGACTAAGGGGGCGGGCGGCTGACTTTGACACATGTGTACAAGTTAAGACAGTCACTTTTTTTCTATGACAACAATCATACCAAGGCTAGGTACAGAAAATTTTGAATTGCAATTCAAGTCCCGCCGCAGAAATTTTTCTGTGTTTCCGCCTTTCGGTCTGCTAAATTATTTATACTGAACATTTTTTGTCGAACTTAGTTTGTTTCAAAAGTATTTAAAAATCCTGTAGTAAGTTAAAATTTGTAGAAGATACGTTAATTCGCTATCGAGTTATTTGCAAAAGAAGGGGACTGCGAGAAAATTAGGAAACACCTTCCTTGTTTTGGCGAGGTCCATTTGGTTTGAATCCCAAATAAGGAAACTCAAATTGGTAGTACTTCGTTTCCATTTCACTTGGGAACTAGTGAATGAAATTTTCATCATTAGTTAGCTAAGTGTTCATGCTTTCAACTGATGTATTTAGCTTGAACATCAGTCATCTAGAAATCGCTCACTAAGTAAAAATGTAACTGAGTCCAATTCACAAATTTTTTTTCGGAATCACCTGCTATTCGTTTCCATTTCACTTGGAAACCAGTAAATATTTTTCAATGAAATTATCAACATTAGTTATCTAAGTGTTCATGCTTTCAACTGATGTATTTAGCTTGAACATCAGTCATCTAGAAATCGCTCACTAAGTAAAAATGTAATTAGTGTTAAACTCAGAATTATTTATAAGACGAATGATAATTATTTTTTCGGAAACACCCACTCTTCGTTTGCACCATTAAATTTTAGATTATTTTTACAAAATCGTAGTCCCACTTTTTGACTTTGAAAAAATGTCCCGCTTTTTGAGACTTTCCATCTGGTTACCCTAATAGTAATATGAATTTATACTCGAAGTCGTTTTTCATACATATCTCTCAGGCAACCTTTTCTCTATGTACCTTAGGCACCTTTTTGACCATTTTTTGTCACGCAAATTTATCCTGTTAATACCGTTTCCAGAATTAAAAAATAATGTTTGTTAGTCTTTATGACCAGGATGAGACTGCCTTCAAATCCTACCTCTTACATTAGATTCTATTCAAAATCAAGCTGCTCGTGCCATTCAGAATGCATGCATAGTAAGGCAGCTTGCATTTACAATAAGCCATGTTTCGAGCCAAACGGACATACTTTCCGAAAACATATTTTTAACTTCTAGTGGCTATAAATACATAACGGGTTAGGAATTCGTGGTCGATCAC
>SCLF01172098.1:0-10144 GCA_004367975.1 Mesochordaeus erythrocephalus
CGAATTTTTCACTTTTCGATTTTATTATGATTTAGAAAACATGTCAAGATCGCAAAATATGTTCACTAAAAATTCGACTCCAAACATCTGCGTTAAAACTATATCTCAGGACGGTCAAATTCAACTATATTCGACTCACGTTTTGTCTTTAAGTGGGGTTAACTGTACGAAGGAGTATAACTTTGGACACTCTGAAAACAGATTCGGAACCGTAAGAAAAAGCTGGATCAGACTTCTAAGTCTCGTTGACAAGTTGTTTGCACTTTGATTGTAGGGGGGAGGGTCCGCTTTTGATATGCGTGTATCAGGCACCTTTTTGGTTCTTTTTTACCAGTGACCCTGTTATTAGCGTTTTTAAGGCCCTAGACGTGGTTGAATGTTTGATTGACTCCTACTGATCCCCCCTAAATTCGACGTGGATTTTTTGGAACCATTCTTAGACCACAAGTGCCGCTGGAAGTGACAGCTGAAATGAAAAGTTGATGATTTTGAATCGCGAATCACACCAAATTATTGCCCAAGACGACCTCTAGCGGAAAACTATCTTTAAAAAAATAAAGCACCTACAGGTACTTAGGAAATGACGATTTACAAAAATTATTTTTTAAGAACTTAAGACAGCTGTGTCTTAACTAGGAAAACGTTAAGCAGTATTCCCACCAGAAATTTTGATCGGAAATGAACCAAAAAATTGGAAATTCAAATTTTTTCGTTGAAATTGTCGAATATTCAGCCGTATCACAGTTAAGTGCACGAACAAAATAGGCGTTATATGGCCAGCTATTCTCCCGTAAACTTGATTTTATCGATTTTCAATTATTTCAGCACATTTGTTTTCGTAGCTTAGTTCTTCTAGTTATCAAGTGTAGGTGCATGTTATTGAATTTGAAATAAGAACGGACCCGATCTCAACAATTAATTTGTATCGTGAATGCAGGTGATACAGACCAGGCTACTAGAGAACTTACTATTACAGGAAGGTGACTCCCGTAAAGATTCTATAACGTTTAAAAGAAAATGTAAATAATGCTTTGGTCTTATCCACTCCTATGTTACATCATCCTTGCAACCATAAACGGGTGGAAACCGTACCAAAATAGATAAAATTGTGTAATTTTCACCAAAAAGGGTCACAATTCACTAGAAACTACTACAAAGGTAAGCTGTACTTGACAGGCAGTTTTATTTTGAATATTTTGACAACACATATATTCGAAATATGGAGATTGAATTAATTGGATTGTACTTACTGGTCAAAAATAATCAAAAAGCTTCCTGAGAGATACTTAAATAAAAGGGTGCCTGATAGATAAACCTGGAGGTATTAGCGAAAATCATCAACATGCGGCACACATTCTGAAATGCGGGACACCTGCTCATTTTGCTCAATTGGATCCACTGATTGGGCAACTACAATAGTAAATGGATAAGTGGCATTAATACGTAGTTGGTGCGCATATTCGGCAAAGTTCGAAAGTTAGGGACCATTAGCCGTTTCTGGTCTCTACACTAAATGGTGTTTGCTGATTGAATTACTGATTAAACGAGTTGACCATCCACCTGTGAAGTCCAAAAATGGTTCGGACCAGCTAGTAAACATTTAGGAGCGAACAAGTCTAGACATGATGTTATAAGGTTTTTTATTTCGGAACAAATTACACTAAATATAAGTTTACAAGAATTTATCCCATAAGAAGTTCAATTTGAAATGTCAATGAAATTACAGGAATGTAATCACATTTAGGCCACATGTAATCATATGTGTAATCATATATATGTAATATATATGTAATCATATTTATCAGACTGTTCAATAACACCTATTTAACTCGTATTGTGCAGTAACAATTGTTAATTATGTAATGAAATCGTTAGGAAAAGAAGACCCGATGCAGACATAATACGAAAACTCGATGAGGGTTCGAAACAAACGATGCATCAATCATAAATGTATTCAAAGGAGCACAGTAAAGATAGTAAAAACACCATCCGAATGGAATTAATAAAAACGAATAAGGGAAATGGCGGAAATTAATTAAATCGGAAATGGGGAAGATTTGAACAATTTAAAAATGAGGAAACGACTAGATGGACAAAGGGGCGGTGTAATTGAAATGTATAAATAAGTAATACAGTCAGAAACCATAGGTCGGAAACGTAGGTAGTAGAAGTCCTTGAAAACACTATGTAAGCTGTATGATGGTCAGTCTGTTGAATTGATTAAATAAACTGACAATCGTTTATGTATATATACGCAACAATAGCTAAAGGTCTACGTGATGAACACTACATTCACCTATTTTAATTGCCAACTAAGTCAATACCATGTAAAAAGTAAAGAATTATAAAGCCGTAGAAATTCTACGACAGCCATTTTTCGGCCTACCCATGTAACAACTCGATCTCTCTGATGAATATTATCTCACTAATGTAGCCACCATGATGCCAGACGGTCCCGCCATCAAAGGTCCCCCAACAAAAGAACACCTCACACAGCCGAAACTACAATGGCCCACTTCACCCTTGGAATACACCGCATTAACTTTGGATTAGGCACTGCTTCTGTAGGCACCGCGGCGGGCATACACTAATAGGATTTGCAAATTGACTGAACTCCCGCCTACTGCGTCTTACTTTTATCTAGTCGTACAGTCAACATAGATTTTCAGAACTTTCTCATTTTCAGCAGCCAAGTACAAGACTATTTTACTTTTTGACTCGTAATTTTGTAAACCGTGCTTTTTTGTGCTTTTTCCGGCTTTCGTTTACCTATATAAGCCGTCAATCGCCTCGGATACCCAGCGGAGTACTTCTACCGATCATTGCGCCGGACTTCGTTTACATCTGTGTACATGAACAGTTGTAAGTATCGTCTTTTCGTTCTCCAGGGTTCTACAATTATAGCTTTTATGAAATATGCCCAGGTTCGGAAACTGGAACTGGTAACTGAGTCGGTGGCTCCAACACTCCACTGCACATACCAGAACCCTTAGCCATAATAAGCGAGTCAATAGGTCGTCGTCAGGAACCAGAATACTCAAACTGTAATCTATATAAACTCATTAGCGCATTCCCACCACTCTCGGGTGATCACGCACGATTTTCGACCGCCAAATTTCTCACGCACTCAACACCCCAGAAAAACAATTCTAAAGAACGGATAATGAAAAAAACTAGTTTCTGCATTATATTAAGAAAAAAGTGGTACCAAGGTCTAAAAACAACCTTTTCTCCGTAACTGTCGAAGTCTCCAAATGCTGCCCGAAATTTTCGACCATATATTTAAACCACTATAACTTCGGTGTCCGTCAATAAACCATCCATCCAACTTAATATATAATTTGTCTCGTTGACCTCTATCGATCTGCAGAAAATTGGGTAATTTGGAGATTTTACCTTTTAGTTATGATTTTCTGAGTCGATCTCAAGCGTCTCCCACAAAATATTTCATATTAGTAGGAAAATCTTGCTCGGAAAAAATTTTCCGTTCCATTATTATGTGTCATAATAGCGATTTATTCCTCTTGTACATTGTCAAAAAATTCCTCTTGTACCATATTGTCATATAATTTATATTGGTTCAGTTATTTGTACATGGCGATTAAGATCTCGCCAGCAACAGAGAGCTATGCAAGAAAAGAAGAAAAAATCCCACCGTCGAAATTGAATGTATTCAATTATATGTGTGGCCTAATTGTGCTGTTGACCTCGTATGCATGATATTGTTCCTATAAAGTTTTTTAGTCAACTAAAAGCTCATTTTCTCCAAGGCGTATTTTATTTTATTTCGTGCTCGCGAAAATGTGCCAAAACTTTTCAATTGTTTTAGTCTATTTGTATACTATAGTTTATTGACAGTTTGCAGCTTGTTGAAGTATCCTGTTATTTTCCTTCTCTTTTGCGGTATTGGATTTTTACGAGCAAATGTTTTGTTAGTTTCACTTTTCGCTATATTATTATTGGGCGGCTCGTTGCAAAAGTTAATTATCTTGGTGCTTCTGGCATGCCTGTCGTTATAAATGATTATGTTAATCTTGTACTGGCTAAAGTGATTCAATTATGATATTCTGTAATTCTTCATTTCCATCGTGGCCCTGCAAAACTTCGTCAATCTAATAATTGTTTATATATTCACAACTTTGCCGTCATCTCATATCAATAGAACGTCGTCTTTGCTGCCTTTCGAACAAATCTATATTGGTTTCAGTACAATAGCGACCAAATGGGGCGTTGTTCAAAGTCAATTTTACCTTTAACCCGAACGTTGCATTCTTTGCCGCGCGGAACAGATGATCAATAATAGGACCATAACTTCTGTTAGAGTGGTGCTACGTCGAAGTTCCCCCCAGGTACTATAAATACTTAGGAAATGGAACTTTAAAAAAAATTAGTTTTTTACAATTTAAGACAGCTGTGTCTTAGTTAGCTATATATAATATTAACGAAATGCGTACGCCGAATACAGCGAGATTCGGTACAGAGGTGGAGGGAGATGAGGCGAACAATATAGGACAAAAATAAACGAATTCGGATCAAGGGTTCGATAGTTATAGGGAAACTATCCCAAATCAATCCCAAATTTACGTTGGCGGAAAACTCCCACAGTTGGTACAGGGTAGAAGGAGATGAGCGGAAGAACATGAAATATAAATGTAGGCGGATATTGCAAATAAGCTCGTAATTAGACAAAATACCGCAGTTAGTATACCCTTTAAGGTCAAGAATGACCTAATTTGACCGAGAACAGCCTAAATGTTATTAAATATATAGGAAATTTTATTTTCCAACTAGCCCATACACCCTCAATCAAGAACACACAAATTAGAACTGAAGTTATTGGTTTCACGAGAATTTGCCGAGCGGCACAGAATGCAGCGTGAGAGTAAAACTATTTCTTCAGCGTACGGGTTAAGTACCATTTTCTCAGCCGTAAATGAACTTTTTGAATACAAAAAAACGTGAACCATTAGATTTTAGCGGTGTTTCCAATGCAACAACAAAATAAGTTCCAAGTACTTTAAGCAGTATAATACGCCAAAAAGGATATTATTACCGCGTTCAGTGAAAGATTTGGACTCGACACAACGACCGGATGATTCATCAATTAAGGACAACCATCATCCTGCATCAGTTAAGTATATATATATAAATATATATTGACAAATATCTTGATAAATATATATTACTATTAGAGTAAACAGATGGAAATTCTCAAAAGCGGAATATTTTTTCAGTTAGTGAAAAAAGCGGGACAACACCTTTGCAAAATGTCTCGCTTTTGAGAATTTCCATCTAGTTACGTTAATAGTAATATGTATTTACATATTTATCAAGTAGATACCACTTTTCGTTTTCTGAGCAGATTCCGCACCTGCCTCAGTTTCCGATAGAGCGTGCTTAAAGATTAGCCCATTGTCGGGTTAACTGTATTCCTCGTTCCAAAATATCCCTATTGGATTTTTACATGGCATTTTCTCAGCCGTAATTGAAATTTATTATTTAAAAAAAAACTATACCTTGGAATTTTGAATTTTGGCTGACCACTGAATTGATGAAAAAATACCTTTTAGAATATATTGTACTAAAACTAAAAGATGTATTTTAAATTTTCATGCAGAAATTCAAAACCATGCACGATTAAAAACGGAAAATAGGGGTTGGACTAATAATGTAGAAGAAAAGTATTCCCTATTTTATCTATTTTATTCAAGATTTCGTTAAAATTGGGACCTTCATGGTACTTGGTCTTCCTACGTTCTACAAATCAGTGACCTTCCGAAGTTAACCTTCGAGTTCAAAATATTCCAACGCGACTGAAACTATGTTCGAAGCGAGCACATTCACAAGACGTCTCAACTGAACGAATATAGGATATATCTAACGATAATTTCATGTTCTGGCTTAGGGTTAATTCTAACTAGTCTACCAGGACTCCCAAAATCATGATCAATGGCAATAAATATGGTTTGATTCTTATTCCTTTGGCAACGAATCACAAAATACTATTGTTGATGGCAGAGCCCATTTTCCAATGGAAACTTCAATTTCTGTCATCATCTCTTGACGGAGTTCCTCAACCTTATTCGTCGTTGATTTCAATATCAAAAAAACAACCGGCATTGAACCTAAATTTCAGTTATCAAAAACGGACACAATGTTTCCCAAATCTTGTAGACAAAAATACCCATTCATTCCTTAACAGTCACGTATCAACAAAGGAGCACTGCATTCGCTTCAAAAAGGCACGTATGTGACTTCTGTTTACATCCCGAGTGATCCGCTTATATGCAAGATTTTACAGAACTTTCAGTGCAGCTGGATTAATTGGGACCCTGACCATACAATAAAAGTATCGACAACATACTGAGATTATATGTTCTTAACCCGTACGCAAGAATGTGTGTCGCTCAGTACACATTTTCGTTAATCAGCCCATAACTTCTGTTAGAAATGTTCTACGTCGAATTTGCCCCCAGGACCACCCCATAAACTGCCTTCACGTTTTTTTTAACGTACTTTTAGTACAAACAAACATTTTGTGTCAAATGATAAATCTTCTAGACGCACTAATTATTTTTGTTTCGGGATAAGAGTGTCGGGGCTTATCAACCTAGCTATATATAATATTAACGAAATGCGTAGGCCAAATACAGTGAGATTTGGTATGTAGGTGGAGGGAGATGAGTCAAACAATATGAGAGAAAAATAAACGAATTCGGATCGAGGGTTCGATAGTTATAGGGAAACTCTGTACCAAATCAATCCCAAATTTGCGTGTGCGGAAAACGCCCACGGTTAGCGCAGAGGTAGAAGTAGATGAGCGGAAGAATATGAGATATAAAGTACAAATTATGATAAAGTATTCGATCGTTATACGAAACAATAATAAAGTGCGTATGCGGATTTTGAAAAATCAGCCCTAATTAGATATAATACCGCAGTTAGTATACCCTATAAGGTCAAAAATGACCTAATTAGACCGAAAACAGCTTAAATGTTAGTAAATATATCGGAAATTCTATGTTCCAATTAGCCCTTATACCCGTAATCAACATAACGAAAATTGGACTCTAGAACTGAAATTATTGGTTTCACGAGTGTGTATCGAGCGACACACATTGCTGCATAGGCCCAGTTTCATTATTCTTCGTACGGGTTAAGCTAGGGTCACCATATTTTTTTACCAAAAAAGAGGACAGTTTTTCAAAATTTCTGGATTAGCCGGGACAAAATCCGCAAAAACATTTTCAAACCTCAACATCTGGGGTGATTTCCGTTTCTAGAGCACGTTATTAAAATTTCGCAATATTTTACTTTCTAAAATTACCATAACTTGAGCAGAAACCATTGTACGCACTCTTAGTAATGTAAAACTTTGATCGTAAAGCCAAAACCCTATCAAATTGTAAGGGTATTATTTGTGAAGTATGTCGGATTCGCCCGAAAGTGGGCTTATTTGACGCATCATGACTCAAGCTTTAATTCTTCTCAAAGGACCCATACCAAATTTTTAACACGTGACCAAGTTATAGGCCAAAAATGGGCCAACAAGGGTAAAAATTTTCAAAAAGTGACAAAATCATGAATTTTTAAAGGTTTCGATTTGTTATTATTTAAAAAACATCCCAAGGTCCCAAAGTATGTTCACTAAAAATTTTACTCAGAACAACCGCAAAAAAACTCTACGTTTGGGTGGGGGGTCAAAGTCAATTTAGTCTATTTTGGCAATGTCTACTTTCGAGGTCCATAGCGTTAAAACGAATAACCGAGGTAAATTGTGGATACCTTTATTGGATGCCCTGTTTTCTAAGTGTAATATAATAAATAATAATAATATAATAATTCCCCGAAATTTCAAAACTAGTCAACGGCAGAAGTTGCATCAAGTTGCAAAGTGAGGGATCATGAACACAACGGCCGTTCCTTTTAATAAAATTCCAAATATAACTTTATCTAACTGCTCAAGATAGCGAATATAATGTTATCATGAAACACACCATGATACAAATGATAAAATAGCAAAAACAACTAAAAAATGTGCCTTCTTTTCCAGGACTTGCTGCCAAGCATACTCAGTAGACTAGTGAAGGTTTCCGTGGAAAAACAATTTTTCGTTTGCAACACTAGTTATGATTAAATTCATAGTGGAGAACAGTCTATTATCAGTAATTTATGTTAAACTTCTGGTTAACTTCCGGTCAACTTCCGGTTATTTTCCGATGTAATTTAACCTTTACGTGTGACGTCAATTTTGTTAATGAGTCATTATTTAGTACCCTGAAGTACTTTTCTAGGGAAAATGAATAGTTTTTAATAAAAGGTTTACCATTAGAAAGCTAAACGTTCACCGTTCAAATGGTAGACATTTTATTAAAAACTCTTTATTGGTTTTCCGGCGAGACGATCGGAAAAAAACAAATGGTCGGACAATTTTAGGGTAACCACTGTACCTCAGAAATGATACACTATAAATGAGATATTTGACCCGATTTTAGAATTATAAACAATTATAAACAGACACACAGAAAAATCTATGGTTTTTCCTAGTTGTTTTGACCGATTTAACAACCCGTATAATGACTCCAATAATGACTCATTGCTGAAAGGCCTGCGACTTTGGGCAGTCCCCCGAACCGAGTAATACCAGTATACATAAAAAATCCTATAAGCAATTACCGCTTAAAACAGTTGTTTAAAACCGAAACGCTTTTTACTCTAAAAAAGCTTTTAAATTTCGCTGTTTTGACAATGTCACCTAAAAGAGTCGAAAATATGGCGAAAACTTGGACTGAGAAACACAAGAAAGTCTCTATTTTTGGCCTCAAAATGTTGCCATAACATTTAGCGTACATTGTAGTACAAACATAGTAGCTACACTAAATAATGGCATTAAAACCCGTAAATAGGATGGCAAAACTATAAACTTGTGGTGTAAATATAATGTTGTAGTGGTTATATATGGCGCCGAAATTCTTAAAGGTAAGGGCAATGATGCAGAATTTTTAATAGTTTTTTTCTCGTTTTTTAACAACTATTTCACGGGTTTCAGAAAAACGGAAAGAATGCTAAATAGTTAATTTTCACACAAAAACAATTACCACTTCATCAAAAATCGTAATTTAGTTCTATAGATTTGCACTTTCACTATGAGAATGTTACCTGAATTTGAGAGTTAATATTTTCTATTTCTCCTTACGGTTAAATGCCAAAAACTTGAAAAAAAAAAAACACTTTTCTCAACCGGAGTACAAATGACCTACCGTTAATGTATCAGAAACGAACTATCTGCGGAACGAAGGTAATTATTTAGCTTTATTTAATTTTGGTTCCAAAACCTCCGGCAAGAAGACAAAAAAGTGGTGCACACCCTTAATGTTAAACTATCAATTTAGCTTTAATTGTCTTCCGATTTAATTACAGGAAGCGTTCTAACTAAAGTTAGAGTATAATCAGATTGGCGGGTCCATAACTAAAGACAGTGATTCTACATGATCAGAAAGGAATTCGTTTGAATCCCCCTACTTCTAAAGAGATACAGTTCATTTCCATGTATACGGCATTTACGGTATTAACTCAGGTTATAATGAATTTTTACGGTATTGAAATATATGAATCCAATGACTCATTAATAAATTATTTGTTGCTGTTACTAGGGGGTAATCCGCTCTACTGGGTTCAATTCTTTGCATAAATTTTTAACGTGACTCTGTTGGTAATCTTGTCCACCTTTAACCCGTTCTACCCTCCACCTTTAACCCGTTCTACCCTCCACCTTTAACCCGTTCTACCCTCACGCGGCAGTTTGTGCCGTGCGACACATTCTCGTGAAACTAATCATTTCAGTTCTAGAGTCCAATTTTCGTTTTGCTGATTACGGGTATAAGGGAAGATAGGGAGAATATATTTCAAAATACAACGCATTTATTGGGTTAGCCAATGAAAGCATTGTATTTGGTAAAACCTACAATTACATCAATCAAGATGTAAAAACCAGCACGGACCAATTTGAACTTCACAGTCACGCAGCGACAAAAAACTACTGTTCACGCTACAAGGAGCCACTTTTGGGCCACTCTCTTTACATACCGAGTGAGCCGCTTACATGAACCGATTTATCGAAATTTTAGTACAGCTGGACTAATTA
>SCLF01172209.1:0-10144 GCA_004367975.1 Mesochordaeus erythrocephalus
CTAAGTGCCCACGGTCGTTCGTGCAAATAGGCGCGGTATTTGCGTTCCTATTTGTGCCGACATTTCGTACTTAGCTACAAAGAGAGGTAAGAGCTAATCTTAAGAAAGAGAAGTCGCAATATCAAAAATTTACGTTTTTCACATAGTGCAATTGCACCAAGTTACTGTACCTTCCCTAAAATTTTCTTTGTTTGCTGTTATGTAATTATGCCAAATAAGAAAATTCTATAACAAATTCTTTTTAGAAATGGAGCAAATTGCGGTGTACTCGGAATCGGAGCCATTGCCGTTCATTCAGCAAGAATCCAGCGCAAAGCTGGGAACAAGAGCCAGTAAGGTCGCGATAAAATCTTTAAAGGTAAACACTTCCGGCGACAAAAAATCATTTCCAATGCGGGGCAAATGGGCATGGAAAACTAAAGAGTTATTTAAGGAACTCATCTCGATGGATGATCTAAAAATCCAAGAAGGAGTTTTCAGAAAGAAAATTATTGAATTTATAATCTGCATCATCAACTCCTTCGATCAAAGAAAGCGCAAGGCTTGCAGTCAAGTGGCAGTAACAGAAATATGGGTATTCATGTGTCTTCTTAAAGACAAATGGATACCAGATTGCGAGAGTGCGGTGCCAATCGGAGATGAACCTACAGGCCAATATGAATCAGCACAGCAAAAGCTGGCTCGAGCTCTAGCGATGGAGCAAAACCAACAGGAGATGATGCAGATCATGAAAGATGTGATTCTTGAAATTTGGAAAAACTTAGCGGAGTCAAATGGTAACCTCAAGATCTCGGAAGCGCGTTGTCTGGCCCTGCAGACAAATGAAAAGGAAGCTTTCAGAAAATTGAAAGAACTGAACAAAGAATTCAAAGAATTCAAACAGTTGGTGAACCAACAAAACTCAGTTCATTCTGAAGAATCACTTCAGGATGAACAAGAAATCCAAGATCATAAATTGATCTTGACTCCGGAAAGACAAACGGAGCAGAAGTCGGATTCGGAGCATCCTCTCCCGATTCACTCAACGCCAAAGAAAAAAATGGAAATCGAGAGAAGCCGAACCTTGAAGGAACAGGAGGATATGGTTCTACTCCGCCAAACCGTAGAGGACAACAAAATAATCCTGGAAAAATGGGCGGAAAACATGCAGGGAATCATAGAAAGCAATAATGGTCTTCAGAGCAAGATCAAGGAGATGGAAAAGAACAATGCTGCGCACAAGTTGTTAATCGCTGCACTTCTTAAAAGATCGGAAGCTGATGAAAAGCAAAAAAAGGAGGAGAGGGTTGAGTTCCAGAATTTCTTGCAAAAAAGTAAGGACGACTTGAAACAACAAAATTTGGTGAGAAAGGAAGAAAGAGAAGAGTTGGAATGAAAGATCACGTTGTTAACGATTTCAAAAGAACCGGAGACCGAGTGGCAACAAGTGAAAAATTCTGACATCAAAAATGAAATAAATTGTTTCTTTCGAAACATAAGATTTGAGATGTCAGATGAGAGTGTGCAGAAGTGGTGGATGAAAAAATCAGTCGAGCAAAGAAAATTATGGCCAAAGGAGATGCGCTACTATAATTTCTGCTGCAACAATATCAGATGGATGTTAACAAATGCAGGAAAATCCAGCAGCGAATGCTTCATCACAATGGCGATGACGCTAAAAGGGCTCCTAATCCAGATGGATCTGGATTGTTGCCGACGAGCAGCAAAGATCCTGGAGCTTCTGGAAAAACCTTCTCATGCCACGAGATTTATTGGACAACAGTTAGCGGAGTTTAAATTCCTCATACCGGAGGGAGAGAAGACAACCGATCTGCTCTACAGTAAGGCAGAATTAGAAAAGTATGTAAATTATCCAGCTAGGCAGGATTCTTTTTCAAGGGGAAAAGGGGTTACAATTCAATTTAAAAACTGCAAAACTGATATTCATGACCTATTTTTTAGCACATCGCCAATTGAGAAAAAACGAAAAGTGGCGGACAGATTTCAAATTTCGTCAAATATGGAAGCTTCGGAGGAGGAATCAATGCCGTTAAAAGTGGCAAAAGGAATGACCAAAATGCCAATCTTGGAAAGAATGCAACGGAAAAAGAATTCTGCACTGCCGGCCAAAAAAGTAATGGTAAGAAGACTGTATACTCATATGAATACTTCAACAATAGAAAGTTTGTTACCTAAGGGTAATGATTCCTTTAAGGATAAAATCCGGCAAATAGATCTGAACACGGACGAGCAGGGTTCAAGTCAATCTGGTTCAGCAGCTTCGGTAATCACAGAGTCCGAACGAGAAGCTGAAGCGTCAAGTTTTGAGATTGACATGCAAGCTCAAAGAGAAAGTGAGGAGCGGGTTCAGCAAACTCTCCGCAACATGGAAAGTGAGTTGGAAACAGAAGCCTTCCGGAAGGTGGTGGACGAGTGCGTGCAAAAGCCTAAGAAAAAGGTCAAGAAAAGACCAAGAATGAAGTAAGCAAAAGTTAAGCTTCCAGTACAAATGCACAATGTGGGGTAGAAAATACCCCTTGGTAAAAGTAATTTCTTTCTGTAGCCTTTTCCCTGTATGATTATGCCTTTTGTAAATCTTTATTGGTTTTGTAACAATTATATCTCTGCAAAATGAACCAGACTAGCTGGCATAAAGTATGAAAAATTTATTTTAAGCGTAATGTTATAAAGTGAGAATATTGAAAGTGAGTCAGTAAACTAAGGTGGCGAAAAGACTCTTAATGGAAAGATTGAATCTTCCTATTAAGAGTGGTTTTTTGGTTATTAAGCCGTTTTAAAATCAGAAAATAGGCCATAATGGAAAATATGGCAAAAGGGACTCATAGTGGGAAGAAGTTGTAATGAAGAAGTTGTAACATAGATCCTGACCAGTCTGGAAAAGTTAGGGTGAAAGGGAGTCTTAGTGAGAAGCTTGAGCCTTACCACTAAGAGTCTGTTGTTAAATTAAGAAATGGGTAACACAGGGTCATGCTGGGGAGTCTAACCTTCCCATTAAGAGTGACCTTAATAAAATTAGCAAGAATCACAGCTTAAAAAGTTACCGTAATAGAAAATTAGGTCCAAAGGGACTCAGAGTGGGAAGGTTGGACCTTCCCACTAAGAGTGTTGGTCAAGCTAAGAAGGTGGTAAGACAGAAACACGGCCATACTTGAAAAATGATGGCGTAAGAAGGTCATAGTGGGAAGCTCTAACCTTCTTACTAAGAGTGTCATGGTAAAGTAAGGCTTGGGTACTAAAAGAGACTAAGGAGCAGAAAATTTTTGGAAAGCAAAAACTAGAGGGCTTAAGGTAATTGTTACTTGTTCAGAAAAAATGGATAATGATAACGTAGAAAAAAATGGCACGGAGAACAAAACGCAGAATCAGAGTAAACAGAAAAGTTGCAGCAAATCCTGGGAGTCATAAAGCAGAAAGATAAGCTTAGTAAGCTTGATGACTAAAGAGGGTTTCAGTTACTTAAGCTAAACAAGGAAAGCAGAACAATAACGTCGTTTACGTTCGAAAACAACACTTTTAAATTTTTTGCAATGCCGTTTGGACTGCCAAAAGCACCGGCAATCTTCCAGCTCGTAAACCTGATTGTAGTCAACTACATAAGGAGAAGAAGAGTCATGGCATCGTTATATCTGGATGATAGATTGTTCATGGACACAGAGAAACCATGCAAACAGTTAACACGGAACATTCCGGTGTAGATAAAGTGCCGCTTAACTGCTTTAAGGGAGTAATGCTGATAATAGCGACAGGTGGTTTTCATATCCTTGGATAAGTCAGTAACGGATCCACAGCACGAGTTACAATTTCTGGGCATGAAACTAAATACGTGGCTGGGAACAATATAAGTGCCGGAAACTAAGTGGTTGAAGTTTTTGGACCTGTGCAGGATTTTTCAGAAACAAGAAAAGATGCCCCTGAAGACACTAGAACGACTTCGAGGAATAGCGGTCAGTTTTCAAGTAGCTTGTAACAAGATGAAATGCTACATAAGGCAAATTACTAGAGTAATAGCAAATGCCAACAAACTAGATACAAAATGGGCAAAAAATGATGAAAAACTGAGACAGGAGCTGCAAAAGTGGCAAGAACTAGATTATCTGAAAATCAAAAGATCGTGGCTTCCTAAAAAGAAGCTAACAATGAAAAAATGGTTCTTTTTACAGATGCGTCGCAGGCAGCAGCAGGTTATTGCTGGTTTACCAAGAATGAAAGTCAGCAAGTAACATGATGCTCTAGTGAAAAGCAGCAGGCGTGGGCAATCCATAATAAAGAATCATATACTATCTTGTTAGCTCTGAAAGAACTAAAAAATAGCTTGCAAGGAAACAAGGTGGCTTTATTTTGCGACAACCAAAGCGTCGTACATTCCTTTAAGAACTTAGGATGTTCAGTTAAATGAAATCATGGTGGAAATGTTCGAATTCGCGCATGATGCAGATATTGAGTTTCACATTTATTGGAGAGCAACGGACTATCAGTTAGCTGAGGCAGCCTCAAGAAGGAAAAATTGGAATGAGGAGTTTATGCCTGAAGCGATTTCAATAGATGGCAAAAGGATCTAAATCTTAGTTCTACTGTTGACGCAATGGCAACAGCTGAGAATGCATAATGCAGGAAGTTTTTGTCCTGGCAAACCTCGGACAAAGCGTGGGGAAATGATTTCTTCAACACGACAGCGAAAGACAGGCAAAGGTGGTCATTCAGAAGGGAAGGTGGTATGGATTGCCAGCAATGACAATGATTCCGTCTGAGGAAGAGCATATCATAGGAACAGTAACCTTATGTGGCTCCTTTTACACATAACCTCAAGCTACGTTCTGGCTGCGATGGAACTGCCAGAGTAGAAAAAAGCAAAAAGTGCAAATGCACCAAGGAAAAGAGGAAAAGGTAATTATTTTAAAAGATTCCTAAAGAATAATTATTCTTTAGGATACGATAAAAACGAACGAAAAGGTAAAGGAAGTGTTAACTTACTACTAAGAATGGACCTTACTGTTAAGAGTGAGCCTTACTGCCAAGAGTGAATCTTAATGGTAAGAGTGAACCTTGCTGGTAAGAGTGAGCCTTACTGTTAAGCGTAAACCATACTGTTAAGAAAATTAGGATGAACAGGGTAATAATTGTTTATCTTCAGATTGGAATCCGGGAAACCGAAAAACTATGTCGGAAGACGAAGATTACCAACGCATGGCGGTCGGCCTGATGCAGAGACAGAAATTTACAGCGAGCAAAAACAGGACTTTCTAAAAACGTCAATGTTACGCAAGATGTTTTGGATAAACGGTTGAAAGTGGAGGATCCTATGGAGGAGACAGCCATGGGAATGAAAAAAATAATGGAAAAAGGACGAGAAAGAGCGATTAAAGCTTTGCAAGCAGCAGAGTTACAAGAAAAGACTCTGGGAAACATGATAGACAGAAAGGAAGATCTGACTGCAGGTGCTCAGCCCGTGACGGCGTATGATAAAAAGATCGTGAACTGTGTACTGCAGGAGTTAATAGACAAGCAAACTCAAGCAGCAAAAAAGACGTTGAGTGTGGTTTCAAACCTTGAGCGATATCAAGAAAACTGCTAAAGCTGGGAAACCAGAAGGAAAAAATGATAATAAGAGCAGGAGGACAATATCCAGTGGTAAAAAGAGGATCGCAATACTTCCAGAGATGGACAGCTGCGCCGTCGTACCTCGATGAAATACTCCCAGATAGGGAGAATTTCAGGACACTCTACTTGGAATTACATAAAATGCTCATTGGCGATCAAGAATATATTGATCATGATAAACTAACAACGCTGTTAGGGAGATATGCTAAAAGTTTTCCGGACAAATACAATGTGTATCATACTTTCGTAACAGCAACCATAGCTGATATGGAAAAACAGAAATCGTCTGTGAAATATACCAGAGCATATATGATCAACATGGCAAATCAGGTGCTTAAAAAGACTCATATGTTGATTTCTCGTTCGACAGTGGAAAGTTCAAAACACCTCGGAAGATTGCGAGAGCTAGCCTGCTCAACCTTGAGAAATAAAATGACAGATATCCATTGCCAAGAAGCGCATGAAGATGAAGGTTTGTTAAAGGTGGGAGAGCTGCCTCTGACAAAATTTCTGCTCCTACATAACAAAGCGGAAAAGCTGAAATACGTGCCGAAAGCCTCGACGAAACGGGATGCGTACAAAAAGAGCAGAACGACGGCACCCTATAGAAGATCAGCTTATAACAGATCAGATTACAGACAGAATTCGTACATAGGAAACTTCAGAAGAGGTTCGGATCGAGGGGGATATCGAGGAGGCTATCGAGGTGGCTTTAGAGGGGCGTCCGATGGCAATCGAGGGACGCAAGCCAACACTTCAAGACAGGTAGAGCGAGGTACAAACAAAGACAAAAATGGCCAGCAACCACGAAGTAAGTCTATTGTCAAAAAGGAAGCAGATAAGCCAAAAAAATGGACTATACCCAGTGATGAGATAAAGCAGACAGTAGACATACTTAATTTAAATAATTAAGGTTAAGTCGCAGATGCTAAAGGAATGGAGACGATTCAAAAAGAATTTTAAAGCGATTCGCAGTCCAAATGGGCCAAGAAGCAGAATCGTCACCCACATCCAGCACAAATTAGCAGATTAAAAAATTTCCTTTTGCACACTGTTAAGTTAGATTTTGAGAACAAAATTTTATTTGAGGCGGAAATTAGAGTTTTCCAGCGAGAGATAGCCCTGAGTACCAAACCAAGGAAAAAGCAAGCACCAGTATTAAAGTGGGCTATGCTAAGAGATCTGGCAAAAAAGTTATGGACAGATAACACAGGAAAACGACGTGATACGCGTTTCAACAAAAAAGCGGCCAGTACCATAACATATCTCACTTTTGTCACTGGCTGCCGGTGGATTGATGCCTGTAGACAGCAATGGAAGGATATAAGAGGTAAAAAAGTAGGGCGAAGAAGGTTTATTCACATAGATGTGAGATTGTCTAAAGCAAATCAGGCCGGAAATAAACGAGAGGCTCTAACATTAGCGGAGGCGGATGTAGGGTCCTGGGATTGTCCGGTAGTAGCTATGGACCGTTGGTGGAATTACAGAGGAAGACCGTCTGACGGTTTAATTTTCTCCAAAACGGATAAACCTTCAAACGGCGATAACTTTCATTTTCAGGTTAAACAGAAAGCGAAAATGCTGGGCATGAGAAAATATCCGGGAAGACATACAGGCCGTAACACGTGCTGCGTTACACTCATGGCAATAGGGGCAGAGTTATCGGCAGTAACCAGGCATATGCGTTGGATCAGAAACAGTGAAATGTTGAATTCGTACGCAGGGCTACATCTCACGCAATTAAACTCATCGCCGGCAATGATGCTGACGCGGAATCTAATGGAAAACGGGCTGGAAATCCAACAAGCTATCCTAGAGGAAAAGCTATCCTAGAGGAAAAAAGGAGATCTTATTAATTATATTAAGAAATGTCGGAAGCAGAAGACACACACAGTTATCACTTTAGTAGTTACATCGAGCTTATCATGGTCAGCAGAATTGCCGAGATAAAACCAATAGTGCGGTTTTTGCTACAAATTGGGTTAACAGAAAGACACAAAAAGAGAGAGGATTTTACGTTTGCCATTTACTTAGCAAAGGCGTGTATTCTGGGGTCTCTAACCCTGGAAACTTTCATACCCATGACGTTTGGGCTTTTCCTGGCGTACCCGGAAAAAGTGAAGGACTTAAAACAGATCTATACTCGAATTTCTATAAACGATCAGCTGGATGCCATTCTTATATGGAAAGAAAACGGGAAGAAATGGCCGCCACTCTTTGATGTAAATCTTAAAAAGGCGCTACACTTCACGACCTGGAGAGCACAGCGCTCGAAATTATTATTTCTCATGTTGATCAATTGGCAACAGGGGGTGAAGACAAAAGATGTTGTGGACATCTAATAAGAATGGTGACATTCAAAGAATAGGAGGGAAATACTTACTCTAAGAATCATGCTACCAAAGAAATTCACTGAAACTTATTGCAAACGGTGTAACTTCTCACACACCAGTTATTTTATTAAAAAAGCAGAAAAAGCTTCTGTGTGTTATTGTGGGCAGAACTGCAACTGCAGAAAGTATAAGGGCATTCAGTTAACAAGGGAAAATACTTACGACTGAGGTTCCTGTTTTCAAGTGAATTGATGCCTGCTAAAACGTAAAATTCAGAAACCCATCCAAGGCCTAAAAATGGGGTCTAAAATTGGGGTATCAATAACCGGCCTGGGACGAGTCGAAAAAAGGCAAGGTTTAGAATGCGTTACTCCGGGTTATATAAGGAAGAGAAAATTGGCAACCTGAAGTGCGAAATACAGATGACGACTATTCTACGTGATAACCAATCAGAGCTCAGAGCTCGGGTTTCGCAATGAACAAAGCACGAAAGGTAATTATTCTATAGTAATACCTTTTATGAGAAGGGGAGTTAAATCGATTTTTGGAGGAAAAACCCAAAAATTTCTCGCTCCCGCCCGCCGACCCAATATCAATAACCTAGAGTACTACGCGAAAAAAGGCAAGGTTTAGAACGCGTTACTCCGGGTTATATAAGCCTTTTTTAAAAACGTTAATTTTAACTCATGGAGGTAAGGCAGCTCAGTGAACTAAATTGCACTAGATTAAGTAGACCCCAGGGGATCTTGGCATGTTTTCTAAATCATACCAAATCGAAAAGTGAAACATGTGTGATTTTGTCAGTTTTTGAAATTTTGTACTTTAGAAATCCAATTTTTTGGGTAATAACTGGGTCACGTGTTAATAATTTGGGGTCGGTCCTTTGAGAAGAATTAAAACTGGAGTGATTACGCGTCGAATAAGCCCACTTTCGAGCCAATGTGACATACTTACCGAAATCACATTTTTGAATTATAGTGGCTATAACTACATAACGGGTTAGAATTCGGGCTCGCTCACTTGGGAAGAAATGTAGTTGACAGCCGTGCATGTCAAATAAGTCTAATATCGGGGAAAAATGGACACCTTAAAATATTGTGAAATTTTATGGAAATTAGAATACAAAAATGTAATGTCTGTAAGTATATCCGATTGGCTCGAAGATGGACTTATTCGACGCGTCATCACCCCAGCGTCAATTCTTCTCAAAGGACCGACCTCGCATTTTTAACACGTGACTTACCTATATCCAAAAAGGGAATTCTAAGGTATGACGCGGGATTTTTTGGACCTATTTTGGATCGAGAATCACACCAAATTGTTGGCTGAGACGACCTCTTGTGGAAAACTATCTTTAAAAAATGTCAGTACCTAAGTACTTAGGAATTGACACTTTAAAAAATTTAGTTTTTTACCTCTTATGAAAGCCTAACTTCTGGGGGGTTAGCATACAAAATTGTCGCGATTCTAGTTATATTAAACTTTATTAAGTCATAACAAATCGGATACAAGTTTGGTCATCAATTCAATAAAGTTGGAGACACTGAAGAATATAAAATATGATCAAAGTTTCCGGCGGGGCTGCTTACTGTGCCACAATTGACCTAAGTAAATAAACACGTTGTTCCTTTGATCCGTGATTATCGTCAAAGTTACACTCATTTTGATATGTTTGTGTGGATCGTTATATAAGCTCTTCCAGGTTCACCTTTACAGAACCGTGTGGAATGTTAGTAGTACACATGTGTGTGGAGTGGTCCCTTCCGCCCCCGGGTCTAGAGAGCAACAGGACTTAGTGCGTCTGATAAAGTTTTTCATTGCGGTTCTGAATCTGATTTGTGAATGCCCAAAAACATACTCCTTCGTAGATTTAACCCCCAAAAACTCCCAAAGCGCGAAAACGGCCTTTTTTATAAAAACCCTTAATTTTACCTCACGGGGCATGGCAGCTCACAAAACTAAACTGTGCTAGATTAACTAGGCAACTGGGCATCCAATAAAGGTATCCAAAAGATAATGCGATTATTTGCTTTAAAGCTACCGACCCCGAAAGTCACATGGCCAAAATCGATACCCTTGACTTCGACCCCCCCTAGTATACCACTAATAGCACACATTTGTCCAGAGGCGTCACCCTCCCCCCTAAAGGATTTCGACTACACGTATACTTGACTTAGCTAGTCTGATAGAGTTTGTCCTTGCGGTTCCGAATC
>SCLF01172320.1:0-10143 GCA_004367975.1 Mesochordaeus erythrocephalus
AATTAAGTACGTTTTTTAAATTAAGTACGATTTTTTGAGAGACGTTTCGTACTTAATTTGAAGTAACCACTGTATTCCAACTACAATATATCATCTTACTAATTTAGGACTATATATTTTAATATAAATGTCTGCCATTTTTTGACCTTCCAAAACATCGTCACCCGTCCCCTGGTGTGACATTTTTATTAGTTATAATTTTTATTTTATGTTTTTTTAGGAAATTTTGACAATATTATACATATTCTCCAAGCTAAATATATCAGTTCAAAGCATGAACACTTAGCTAGCTATTGCTTAAAATTTCATTAAAAAATATTGACTAGCTTTCAAGGGAGATGGAAACGAAGAACGACCAATTTGCGATTCGATAAGAGTGTAAAAAACCCTATGGGTCTTTGGATAGGATATAAACGCCCCAATTTGGGATGTTCAAGCGGTATCTACTTGTGACTACACGTGAGCAAGACAGGCCGAATGAGTTGCTTGATAGTATTCCAAACTTGTAGATAAATTGCTTTCATTGATCAAATAGATGCTTATTTTTAGTTGTTTATTTAAACGCTTATTTTCGGTGTTGAGTGTATATTCACAAATGGAATTAGCGAATTGATAAATTCGATTGAAAGTTGATGTTGCAGGACAGAATAATAAATTTCCGATGAAATTGGTAGGCAAGATCACAATGATTAGTACAACTAACAGATAGACTAATGCATGGTTTCACCCAATACGCTGATCAAGCCACAAAATGTTTTCCTTTCCTATAACGTATATCCTATATTCATCTGGTCAAGATTTTTGGTCGCGGCGAAACTAAGACTAGTAAAGAGTAGAAAATGTTCAAAATGGATATTGGATATACCCTCGTGTCGCAAAAAGTGCGTTGATATTAGGTGTGTTGAATTTAGGTCCTTTCATTGACCGCTGATCAATTGGCGTGTGATCAAGTATACGGATAAACTCCTAATAGTAACTTCATTAAAATCCATGGAGGCCATTATCGAACTAAATAGACGGAAATTGTGTCTACGTCTAGACAATTTTTACGGCACGATTGTAGGGTATATTATATTACTTCCAGTTTTAAGATTTTCAAATTGAAGCCGGTTCAGTTTTGGTGTTAGCATGGCATATAGTGTAAAAGCGAATTGCGATTTGGTTTCATAAAATTATTGATAGGGAGAACATAGTCAACATTGTTCATATTACACCCGTGTCAATATCGCCCACCCCACTTCAAGTGGGAACTGATAGGTCAACCAGCTTCAGTGAGTCTAATATAGTTATTTCTTGCGGTTCCGAATCTGTTCTCAGACTGTCCGAAATTATACGGCGTCGTACAGCTAACCCCCTCTAAAGACAAAACATTAAAAAGACCGTTTTTGAAAAAACATTAATATTAACGCATGGGGGAATGGTAGCTCACTGAACTAAATCGTACTAGATTAACTAGGCCCCGGGGCATTCAATAAAATGATCGAAAACATACTACGATTATTTCTTTTAAAGCTATGGACCTCGAAATCACATTGTCAAAAATGGACTAAAATGAATTTTAGTTTTTACGCGGTTGTTTCCAGTAGAATTTTTAATGAACATACTTTGGGATCATACATGTTTTCTAAATCATAACAAAATAGAAAAGTGAAAAATTCTTTATTTTTATCGTTTCTTGAACATTTGTACTTTAGAAATCCTATTTTTGGGCTTAAACTTGGCCACGTGTTAATAATTAGATGGTCGATCCTTTGAGAAGAATTGAAGCTAGAGTCATGGCGCGTGAAAGCTCAAGTTGCGGCAATTTTAAAATTTCACAATATTTTAAAATGCACGATTTCCCCAAATTGGACTCATTCGAAGTGCACGCAGGTCAGCCACATTTCTTCTCAAGTGATGGACCCCGAATTCTAAACCCGTTATGTAGTTATAGCCACTGGAAGTCACCAATGTGATTTCGGGAAGTATGTCCGATTGGCTCGAAAGTGGCCTTTGCGTGTCGTGTCATGACTCCAGCTTCAATTCTTCTCAAAGGATCGACCCCGAATTCTTAACACGTGATCTAGGACGAAAATCAAGAATTTTTCACTTTTCTATTTTGTTATGATTTAGAAAAGATAACAAGATATCAAAGTATGTTCACTAAAAATTCGACTCGAAACAACTGCGCATAAACTAAAGATTAGTACGCTCAAATTCAATTTCGTCTATTTTCGGTAATGTGATTTCGAGATCCATAGCATTAAAACAAATAATCGGAGAATGCTTTCGATACTTTTATTGGATTCCCTGGTGTCAATTTAAACTAGTATAATTTAGTTCGGTGAGCTGCCATACCCCACGAGTTAAGATCAACTTTTTCACGTTCTGCCTTTAGGGGGGTTACTATACGACACCTAGAAGACCCACTAAGACCGGTTAAGCTATCTGTTCCCACTTAAAGGGGCGTGGGGTGGGGAGTGCTAATGACAGGGGTGTATTAGGCATGAATTTGCGGAAATGTTTTAAAGGTATTTGGGTCTTGAACAGGAGTTCCATGGTTGAAGCTTCTTCACCGGAATACATGGCGATACAGGTTAAATATGAAATCCACTATAATACTCTATATATTCGTTTCCACCATATTGCTGTCGGGTATCGAGTTGTCACTATTAAAAGGGTGAATTATTTCGAATACGGTCAACAAAATATTTTGTATCCCCAAAATGGACGGAACGTCCATTTGTGCTAATCACGAGATGTCGGAATGTGGGTAGAAACAAGAGAAGTGCGAAAACCAAGCTTAACTATTATTAAGTTAGTCTAGTCCCTTATAGTGTACAATATTTCATTGTTAGTTAATAGAATACAGTTTAACATATATTTATTCAAATCACTCTAAAACACTTACTATTATACTATAACCAAAGTAGATATTTTTAAAGGAAAAATACCGTTAGATTGCTAAGGATCAAATATTTAATTATGCAAAATTTCAAATGGATTTGTCACGAAAATCTGATCTTCAAAAGATGGGAGCATGGTCTGAATATTAGGTTTACGGTGGATGCCATGGCGACATCTGATAATGCCAAGTGTATAAAGTTCATATCATGGACAAGACATGCCAAAGCATGGAATACAGTTTCTTTACCATTACGCAAAGTAACCTCCCAGGTGTTGGGATTATTGTAGTAGGACGCATATTTGCAGAGTGGCCGCTTGCTCTTACCAAGATTATGAATAATGCTGCAGCCAAAGTGTGCTTGCAATATTGAAAATGGTATCATCTTTCAGTCAGAATGATGATAACATGGGAAGAAAAACATCAACTAGCAGCAACTAGTCTATGTGGATCATTCAATATTAAACCACAGGCAGTGTTCTGGCTTCGATGGAATTGTTAAGAAAGGGATGTAATACTGTTAGATAATGCACAAATGTGCCATGTTTATCGTTCAATGAGATTCATAATTAAGATAGGATGCTTATGAAATGAACATATGGGACTAGATTAGGAGAAATCAAGAACAACAATAAGATTTAGAGTGAGTACAAACAATGAGATGAAAACCAGCAAGCACAAGAAGAGAAGAGGAAGATCATAAAGAGGATAGTTTGTTCACAAAATTAAATATGGAGATCTGAGAAACGCTAAAATGCAAGATGAAAGCGATTACGCAAGGGAGACAATGGAACTTATTAGGGATCAAACGAAAAGGTTAGCGGAGTCGGCACAAAAAGGCATAGGGCAACCTATGATTTGCAGTGTACATTGCTCGTGCTTGCTTGTCCAGTTCAATAAAGTTGGAAACGTTTATTCCGATGACTTTCGGTCTATTCGGAACATTTCCACAGAAACTAAGGAGCCCCAAGCATCATTATGCAGATAATGCTTACATTCATCTGCTGAAGCAGAAGCTCAGCTGGAACCAGAATGGCAAACAATAGCCAAAAATTTATTATAACAACCTACAGCAACAACTGCAATTTAATAAGCTGGAAACCAAGCACTGTGCTACCTAATGCATAAAGCGCAACACCTAGCGCAAGGAGACAAGAAGGAAGGTTACATTGTTAGCATGATATCGCCTGTGGAAGAAATTTGAAAACTTTTATAAAATCATAATTCTGATAATAATTCTGATAATATATTTTACCTTAGAATTGTTCTCGACTACTTGCAACTTATCACTGCAGGATACTTAAACACAAAGAGAATACTGTTTTTCTTTATTAATGTACAGGCGACCATGCAGGAAAAACAGTTTTTCGAATGCTAAATATGGGGTCTAAATATGGGGTTTAATAAACGGTTAAGTCGCAGTCGAAAAAGTCCATAATTTAGAGTGCGTTACTTTGGGTGATTTGTAAAAGAAGCGTAGGTTGTTTAACGAATGGCCCAACGAACCAATCAAAACACTCCACTCTCAGATTTCAGCTAAAACGAGACAGAGGATTGAAGGATAAATAATTAAGCTAAATAGCTTAAAACGAGAGGGAAAATTTATCACAAAAATTGGGCCTAAAAAGGCATTTTTTCTCTACCACCCGCCTCCCATTCTCAATAACCTCAGGGCTACGAAAAAAGTCCAGAATTTAGAGTTCGTTACTTTGGGTTATGTGAGTACCCAAAGCTCTCTTCCAAGCTTCCTCTGAACTCACTACCTTACGACCGGTAATTGTTGAGTTGACATGATCCATTTGGATTATCGGGTATGGTATATTGAAACTTGAACCGTCTCCACTCGGCCAGTGTTTGAAATTTAATCTTATTCATTTTTTAATCATTAATCTCTTCTTTAGGAATTTCAAAAACTTTGACATTATTCATATATGTTGACCTTATTTCTCTGTTGCGGTACATTCTTGACTCCTTGTGTTACTCTATCTATTCGTCTCAGTGGAGCTGTCTCCGCTTGATTCGGTGAATGTCTGTAACTTTGAGTTGGTCTATTGGCTCCATAGTTTGTTCTTCCCGAAGATCTTTTCCTATCTCCTCTTTATTGATATCTTTCACTACCTGATGTTCAATATGGCTGTGGACGTCTTGGCATTTTATAAGCATCCCTCTTTTGGGCTGTCTTTGGTACATATTTATTCTTTTCAGCATTTGTATGTAATAACTGAAACTTCTGATACGACAAGTCACCAGCATTCATGTATATGTCGTCACCATTTGCCTCCGCTCGGTGAATGTCTGCCATCTTCGGTCTTAATGACGCATACGTCATTTCTTTCGATCGTTCTTGATGTTTATGTGCTAATACTGTTGCATCAGATATAACCACATCCGCTTTTTTCAATACATCATTGGCTTGCAATATCATGTAAGCTCTACTGTATTTGACCGACAACTATTGTGCAAGTAACGAAAGTGGTATATTCAGTGAAGCTGTCAGGAAAGGCCCGAACATAGCGTGTCAACAAATCTGTTAACTTTCATGATCCGCTTGATCTTGATCGTCAACTAAAATCTTGTAGATCAACAAGTATAAGTCGCGAAAATTTCTTTATCTGGAAGCATAGTGTCCAGGTACGAAGGTGCACACGTGTGTGCTGTGATTGTCTTCTTGCTGACTTCTTCAAGAATTTCAGTCAGTTGCTTCTCAGTCATCTTGATGACTTGGTGATCATCTACATTCACTGGTGCTGCACTAGCGTTCCGTTGTTGATTTTGTTCAAGCATACGGATCATTAGATTTTCTTCTTCCACTCGCACCTCTAGTGCCTTCATCGCTCGAACCTTAGACTTCCCGAATTAGGTCGAACAAGGTTCGCTTGTGCACACAGTGCAGTCTAAAAAATCGGGACATTTTTCATAATTGGTGAAAACGCGGGACACCAACCTTCTAAAACTACATGAGTGTTACAGGGGCTAAGCATAATTATAATATGAATTGAAATCGAGCCATTCAGCTGAGCTAATGAACGTTGAAGTTAGCGAACATTTGAATTTCTGCAAAAAAACTCCACGTTGCATTGCTTTACGTTCAATAGAAATGTACTGTACGATCTAAGACAGTTTCTACTACAACCGTGTTAAAAGGCTAAGTACGGATATAATTTCAATTGAAATAAAAGTCCTATAGCTGAGATAATTTTAGTTGAAGTTAGCAAACCGCCAGGATTTAGGTCGAGAGGTGAAAATCCTTTTGGTCTTAGTTTGTTTTAAATGTATTTGCAAATCCTGTAGTGAGTTGAAATTTGAAGCCGATACGATCATTCGTTTTCGAGGTATCTACAAAAGAAGGGTCCTCGTGGACACATCTGACATCCACTGGTTAATTCACCTACCGATTTATTACGAGATATCTGCGTATCTATTTGCGTTTTTATCTGTTTGCATATTTCAATGACGTCTGATGTGATTTCGGTGCGAAGCTACTTTCAAAAATGATATAACTGAGAAATCTGGTAAAATTCGTTAAGTGACCGGATGTTGTTAAGTGACCGGATTCCAAAGTCAAAAGCTGAAAACATATGTCCGATAATTACACTGATAGCGCGGCGGGTGATAGAACGCCTGGTGGCATTCCCGGTCTGAACCCTGTTTCTATACTAATTATGTTTTCGGCACAATCTACTGTATTTGGGTAAATTTCTAAAATCAGAAGGTGTTCCATGAGCATTATTATCTTACATAGTAAAGGAAGATAGAAAATTATTTCCCCATTCAAAGTGCAAGTGATCGGTTAGCGAGACTTAGTGAGTCTGCTGGAGTTTTTTCTTGCGGTTCTGAATATGTTCTCAGAATATCCAAAAATTACGGACGTGAAATAATCTGTTTTTGAAGAAACATTAATTTTAACTCATGGGGTCATGGCAGCTCACCGAACTAAATCGTACTAGATTAATTAGGCCTCTGGGCATCCAACAAAATTATCGAAAACATACTGGGATTATTTTTTTTAAAGCTGTGGACCTCGAAAGTCACATTGTCGAAACAGACACATTTATTATTATATTATAGTTTTTACGCGGTGGTTTCCAGCCGATTTTTTAGTGAACATACTCTGGGATAGTGGCATGTTTTCTATATCATAAAAAAATAGAAAAGTAAAAAAGCCGTGATTTTATCACTTTTTAAAATTTGAAATTCCATTTTTGGGATCGGTCCTTTGAGAAGAATTGAAGCTGGAGTCATGACGTGTCACATACGCCCACTTTCGAGCCAATCGGACGTACTTCTCGAAATCACATTTTTGATTTAACCACATAACGGGCGATGAGAAAATCTATCAAATACCCTTAAAATTTGATATGTTATAGGGTTTTACTATACCATCAAAGTTTTACATTACCTTTAGCGTGTACAATTATTTCTGCTTAAGTTATGGTAATTTTAAGAAAGTGAAATATTGTGAAATTTTAAAATTACCATAACTTGAACAGAAACGATTGTACACACTTTTGGTAATCTAAAACTTTGATTGTGAACTCAAATCCTATAACATATCAAATTTTAAGGGTATAGATACATAGATCCGTTATGTAGTTAGGGTAAAAATGTGATTGCGGGAAGTGTGTCCGATTGGCTCGAAAGGGGGCTTATTCGACGCGTCATGACTCGAGATCCAATTCTTCGCATAGGACTAATCCGTAATTCCTAACACGTGAATTCTTAAAAAATGACGAAATCACGGATTTTCACTTTTCTATTTTTTTATGATTTTGAAAACATGCAACGATCCTAAAGTATGTTCACTAAAAATTCGACTCGAAACTACCCCTTAAAAATTAAAATACAAGAATAAATGTGTTCATTTCGACAATGTGATTTTCGAGGTCCATAGCTTTAGAATAAATAATCGCAGTATGTTTTCGATGCTTCTATTGGATTATCTCGCGTTCTGTATTTAGGGGGGGGGTTAACTGTACGGCGCCGTGTAATTTTGGACATTCACATTCGGAACCGCAAGAAAAAACTCTATCAGATGCGCTAAGTCCCGTTAACAGATCACTTGCACTTTCAAGGGGGGGATGGACCAAGCTTGGCAGATGTGTCCCAAACAGTTACAAAAGTCTTGCCTTAAAGACTTATTACACCGTATCCCATAGAGTCCAAATTACCTGAATCCGTTGGTACAAATAATTTTACCGTTATTTACAATGATATTATAATATATATATTTCTGGCCTAATAAGTTGATCAAAAAATCACTTTTGTAACCGTTTGGGGTATTTGACTATTTTGTGCTTCTAACGCTTAAACCACGTAAAGCGTGTACTACATGTGTATCCCCTATCAAGAGCCTTGAAATCTCTAACGAATATATGAAGTACTTATAGGGAAATGTTTCCGTAAATGCACCCTTATCTAAACTGATCTGATGAGTATTTGCTTTTCACTGGGCTCAGTGGCTTCAAAGTTGTTGCTCCCATAAATGGAAAGAAAATCTTATAATGCTATTATATATTTCTGGCCTAATAAGTTCACCAACAAATCACTTTTGTAACCGTTTGGGGTTGTCCATTGGGAAGCGGGACGAATTGAATTAGTTAACTCAATCTACTCACACCTGTCCGAAGTGGACCCTCCCCTCTTCAAAATGCATCCAAACTTTTAACGAGACTTAGCCAGTCGGATAGAGTTTGGTCTTGCGGTTCCGAATCTATTTTCAGAAGGTCCAAATTTATACGTGTTCGTACAGTTAACCCCCTCTAAAGACAACCAGGTCAAAAAGAACTTTTTTTAAAACGTTAATTTTAACTCATGGGAGCATGGCAGCTCACCGAACTAAAGCATGCTAGATTAACTAGGCCCAAGGGAATCCAATAAAAGCATCGAAAACATACTCCGATTATTTGTTTTAAAGCTATGGACCTCGAAAGTCACATTGTCGAAATCGACACATTTATTCCAGTATTTTAGCTTTTACCGCATGTTTTCGAGTCGACAAATTGCGAAATATTGTATGGCTATAAAATTTCAGATTTTTTAAACTGTCCGATTTTCCCTGAAAATGGACTCATTCGATGGGCATGGATGACAGCTACATTTCTTCTCATTAAATCAACCCCGAATTCTTAACACCTGACCTAGTTATTGCCCGAAAATGGGAATTCCAAAAAGGTACAAATGTGACTTCGTGAAGTATGTCGGATTGGCTCAAAAGTGGGCTTATTCGACGCGTCATGACTCAAGCTCCAATACTTCACAGAGGACCATTTTGGCTTCTCAGAGCCAAACTTTTCAAAAAGTGACAAAATCACGGCTTTTTCACTTTTTTATTTTTTCATGATTTAGAAAACATGCCTCGATCCCAAAGTATGTTCACTAAAAATTCGACTCCAAAAATACGGTAAAAGCTAAAATACTGGAATAAATGTGTCGATTTCGACAATGTGACTTTCGAGGTCCATAGCTTTAAAACAAATGAGTTAAATTTAACGTTTTAAAAAAAGGTTTTTTTGACCTGGTTGTCTTTAGAGGGGGTTAACTGTACGAATGCTATACATTTGGACAGAATGCATAAGTCTCGTTAAAAGTTTAGATGCATTTTGAAGGGGGGAGGGGCCACTTCGGACAGGAGTGCTACTACACCTAATTCAAAATAATTATCTATTGAGCCGACGGTAATACTAGGATCCTACTATATGTGTACGCCTTATCAAGAGCTTTGAAATCTCCACCAAATATCTCATTTTAAACCGCTTGATAAACATTGTCAATTGGGAGTGCCAAGAATGGGAGCGCCATATAACCTTGGAAGACGACTGAAAACTAAGTAGTCAACGATATAAAAGGTTTGTACCGATCTTGGGCACATTGTATTATATATTTAAATGATTTAGCAGAATATTGTAATTTTATTAAAATTATTTCGAAAATAAAAATACCATTATATCGAGAATGGCATAGGCTTTATTCGTGCACATTTTCAGAGAAACGCAATGTATACTTCTCTAGAAAATCTCAAACGAAATTAACGAGGCCCACACGTGGATAGTGTAAAAAAATCGAAGGAAATATGTTAGTCATAGTGCAGGAGCGAGCGGGTTGGGTGATTTAAAAATTCGAGCCGAATTTCGTAATTCTATTTAGCTGTATACCAAAGTCATTCATACAGTATAATGTAGTCATTTATATATGTTTTTGACTCTTTTAAAATTAATAAAAATTAATTATAATAATATAATTTATTTTTCTATAACGTTTTC
>SCLF01172431.1:0-10143 GCA_004367975.1 Mesochordaeus erythrocephalus
TTTTTTTAAATTTTATTCTGTATTCTGTATATTTATTTCTGTAAAAATTATTTAGCCTGATGATGAACATTCAGTTCGAACGCTTGCTAATAAATTTAACTTAATCGATGAATGGTTAAGTTGAGACCGAAATATAGACCTTATCTATTCAGCAGAAACCTTGATGCTATCGATTCACAATAACTTGAAAACAATCTGTATAAAAAATAAAAAGATAGTAACTAATTTCCAGAATAGAGCAGTCTATACAAATAATGTCCCATTTCCCCCCAAATTTGTAATATTTCACGCGTACGGATGTCAGCTACATTCCGCTCAAGTGATCGACTCCGAATTCCTAACCCGTTATGTAGTTATAGCCACTAGAAGTTTAAAATGTGTCCATGACTACAGCTTCAATTCTTCTCAAAGTACCGACATCGAATTCTTAACACGTGACCCAGTTATAGCCAGCTTATTGATCGTGAACAAAATCTATTGAAAGGTGTATACCAAAAGTATATAAAATGGTGTAATATTCATAAAAACTGGTCCACATTCACTGGTATTGACTACAAAGTACTGTAAAAGTGAAAAGTTCGCGATTTTGTCACTTTTTGAATATGTCACTTTAGAAATTCAATTTTTGGGCTATAAGTAGGTCACGTGTTCGGAATTCGGGGTCGATTACTTGAGAAGAAATTTAGCTGACATCCGTGCGCATCAAATGAGTCTAATTTCGGGGACATCTATGTTCTCCTTCATACAGTTAACCCCCAAAACCCCTAACATAACGTGAAAATGTTCTGAAAATGCTGTGAAATTTTAAATTACCATAACTTGAGAATAATTAATGGTACGTACTTATGGTAATGTAAAACTTTGATCGTAAAGTCAAACTCTATAAGATACCAGATTTTAAGGGTATTTCATAGATTTTCGCATAGACCCGTTGAGGCAAAAAAAATGTGATTTCGTGAAGTATGTCGGATTGGCTCGAAAGTGGGCTTAGTGGACGCGCTATCCTTCAAACTCCAATTATTCTCAGAGGTCCGACCCTGAATTCTTAGCACGTGACCAGTTATAGGCCCACAAAGTTATAGCCCAAATTTTAAAAAACTGACAAAATCCGGCTTTTTCACTTTTCGGTTTTATTATGATTTAGAAACATGCCACGGTCCTAAAATATGTTCACTAAAAATTCGACTCGAAACGATGAAGGCGAAGCACCTAATACAGGACTAAATGTCTTTATTTTGGCAATGTGATTTTCGAGGTCCATAGCTTTAAAACAAGAATCTCAGTATGTTAGCGATACTTTTGTTGGATACTCAGGGGCCTAATTAATGTAGCACGGTTTAGTTTGGTGACCTGCCATGCCTCGACGAGTTAAAATTAACGTTTTTAAAAAAAGGTCTCTTTGACCTGGTTGTTTTTAGAGGGCGTTAACTGTACGATACGTATAAATTTGGACATTCTGACAATAGATTCGGAACCGCAAGAACAAACTCTATCAGACAAGCGAAAAAAGATATACGTTTGTGTGCACCCTGAGAGGGGGGGGGCAACTTCGGATAGCCGTGTTTCCATTATCAATTTATCGGTATACATTTTTTCTTGCTTCGTTTCCTTTGCTACTTTCGATGAACAGTAATGTGTTCAGACAAAATTGATGTCATTAACGTTTAAACTTTGGTTCTTTTTGTCACAATACTTTCAACCAAAGTTTTTTTTTATCATTACTACTTTTATGTCTAATTCAGATCAAACAGACTAAATACACGTGTACCACAGGGAATTGGCGGGCTAAAATCAATCCTTCACGATCAATTGTTATTTGATTTCAGCAGTATAAATTACCTCTTCGAACTTTTCACTCGTAGTTCCGCAAGTAATTCATTTTAAATTTATGTAATTTGTTGCATACAGTATGAAATGAAGTGAAACCAGTATTACAGAATTTTTTTGACGCCACATTTGTCGAGAAGAGCGTACTTGCTTACCATAAAGATTAAGGGCGAATGGTAAGGTTTAACTCTCGAAGGTTAGCGTTATGCGTAATTAGAACATGACAAGCTAAATATTAACCCAATTAATAATAAAACAAACTATTAAATAATAAATATTTTGCGTGTCGGATTCTAACTGGTTATTTATAAGAAACCGTTACGATTTTTGACATTTTCGAAATTTTCCAAAATGTAAAAATATACGGGCTGTTACATTGACTAACCCTAAGATTGTACGTGTGTCAGTTACTAATTGCGAGATACTTATTAGGGTTAGAATTACTTTATTGTACGAACAATAATTGATCATACTGGGGTACAAGAGTTAAAAATAATGTGCTACTGGTCTCTTATATTTCACCTCCTATCTTAGTGGTAGGCGTGTTCGGAAAGTCTAGGTTGTGATGTGAATCCCTAGTGCCCTTTAATGCTAAATGCGTATTGCTGCCGTTTATTTTAATTGTTTGCAGCTGTTTTAATTTTATCATCGAAATTTCCCCTCACTTAACTCGTGCAGGTTTAGCCAATCGACTCCACGTGTACGGTTTTGTTCCATAAAATATAGAAATGGTAAAAAATGGATATTTTTTATTTTCGCTTTGGTGTCCACAATGTCTCGCTGATGTCTCGCTAGACATGTGACCACTATTGCGAGGTTGTTTTTTCGTTAAGATATGCGCGAGCGAACAGTCATCCACTGCTTCCTTTTCTGTTCGGGTAACATTTACCACGGAATACGGAATTAGCTGATGGCTGTTATTTGCAGAAATGTTTCGAAAAGCCTTTTCTTGATAGTCTTCGTTTATTTTTTTTATGTTATTTTCCTCCCTCCTGTTTTTCCTTTTTAGTGATTGATCGAAAAATGTTTCACCTGAAGTTCTCCTTGCCCCAAGTTGTACCTTTTCCCTTTTTTGTTTTTTTTTGCGATCTGATCGTAAATTTTGTGCCCCATATTTTGCAGAATATCCTTGTTTCTTCTTTGTTCTCTTTGATTTCGTGATATGTTGATGACAAAATATCTGTTCCTACGAAGGGTTATTTTAGCTCATCTTCCATTATTGTTGGGCTTCTTGAGTTCTTTCTACGTTTTTTGAAAGCTTCTTCAAATTTTTCATTGTCATTTTGTCTTCTCCCGGCGGGACACGCCTCCATTGTATCTTGAAGTAATTGAATTTCTTCAAGTTGGTTCTGATTAGCCCGTTCTCCGCCACATTTTGACTCCCTGATGCGTGTTATGTTTCCAAAGTTCTCGACTCTCATTAGTTCTCCCCTATTGGTTTGTAAATGCTGGCGCTAGAGAAATATGAATTCTAGTCTATTTCTGATTCTACCCACATCTAGCTTCACCGAGTTGTACTACCTCCCCCATCTTAGTCAACCGAGACTGTTATAGGATTGCTAACAGCCTTGATCGTAGCTGCTTCTTGTGGAGCCAACTTCTTCTTTAGGCACTCTATAATTTTTCTCGTTTCAACCTAAATACCGTCAGGTAGTTTATAATTAATGATACACAGGTTTTTGTAAATATATATATATATATATATATCACTGCTTGTAACTATCCGATCGATATTTAAATTTAAGTGAATACTCACACACTGTTGACATCCGACTGTACCCGTTTTTGATTGGCTCCATTTATCTCGGACTCAAACTGATAATACTTATATATAATAACACATATATTTATAGCGTAACACGTCTAGAAATACCGATGAGTTCAAGAATCATGAGCCCGATCTTTTATTATAAAATATCACTGGCTGTGAAAGGCGCAGGAAGAACTGTTGTGCGAAAAAAATAAGGCATTTATTCAGATGTTTCGAGACATTTGACCCGCATAAACAGACAACGATGTTTTTGGCAAAAAAAATACTGTGTGTTTGAGACGTTTCAGGCGTAGAGATATATCGGAACTGGTCAATACTACCGCAAAAGCCCAACATGTAGTCTAAATTATTTAAATACATGTAAATTTACGTAGACCGGGACGATGCGTAAACTCACAATAATACTGACAATACTAATACAGTAATTATGAACAATATGTACTTAATGAGCTAGTTCAAAATACCTGTCCGAAAAGCTGGTCTTCCAAAATATTTAATTGATGTTGCCAAAAGTTCAGAGCTTCTATGCCAAAATTACACCATCTCATTAAGTAATCTGAGTAGGCTTTTTCCTCGCCTATTAGGAAATATCGTTTTTCCGATATAACGCTTTTGCTTAACATCGCGCATCAGCTGGATTAGACACATCCGTGAGCCTAACTTGTGCTAACTGGTTTGCAATACACGCTAGTATTTTACGAGGCTACAAGTCCAGAGGATATGGGCCCGTTAATCCTGCTTATACCACATTTAAAGATGGCCTAATAATTTAAAATTTAGTTCAAATGGAATACTGTCACTAGTGCTATCTGCCAATAAAAATTAACCTTCGAAATAGAAGTTGGCCCGATATTGCCGCAATTTATTGTTAAAGTGCAATTGTCCTGGCATTTCTAATAAATGCATTTTAATTACAGTTATTGTTTTAGACATGACAATTCACGATTTTAATAGGCTACTATTCACGATTTCACAAGGTGGTTTTATATCGAATCAGGAAGGTTCACAAAAAACGAGATAATTAAGAAACAAATCATTAACTACTTTAGAGAAAATAATTTAGATCAATTACACAGCTGCGTATCAGGTGGTTACGACCAGGCGTTTTTTACTTTTTCTATTAATTAGTCTTATTTTGATTGGTGATTCATAAACCCTAATCTCCGGTTATGAAGATCATCCGGTTTAACGATCCCACTTTTTAAGGTCGCCAAGACATCAAAGGAAATCGCAAAGGCAGCAAAAGGCAATCAGAGTATCAACTTTTGAAATACCGCACCAATAACACTGTGCCTCTCAGTGATGGCACATCCAATATACGGTCGGAACACGCTGTAAATTGATTGAGAGGTGCAATCGCTTTGTCGCAGACTAAGTCCCCACTGAACCTACCACTACAATATATGATGGCGCTACAGTCACGTATCAACACGAACTGTAGCCATGGAAATTCCTCAGCCACACTGCTACTTTATAGCCAGATGATCCCCCTTTATTATTCTGTTATCGTTCCTTAATGACTTTTGGGAACTTATTAGAACAATTGTTGAATAGAATAGTGAAACTCCGTCAAGCAAGAAGCGAGCCCAAGGGGGCGAGACGTAATTTCACGATTAGTTTCAAATTACAAATTCACAGGTTTTCCAAAAAGAAAAAATGCGAGAAAAACGAACAAGGAATTACCGGCATTATTCATCAGGTTGTTATTTTAGTTCATATTTCGCGTTTAACCGACTTATTTTTAACATTACTTTGCGATCACAAACGACTACATATTAATGTCAAATGGAATAAATTAACAAACTACGGGTATTTTATAGTATTTTAAACGATCCCTCCATAACATATATCGCCCTATGTTCTTCTAACATAATTTCTTAAAAAATTTGATGGTCTTCCTTTGCGTCAGGATAGTCTGTCTCGTACAATTCTATACCTTCAAAAGCGCCAGTCAATTGATGTGTAGTTCGTGGTTTCATCCATAGGTCTTCGCAACTTGTTCAAAAATCTAAAGACTCGGGGTTAACCTTCTTCATAATGAAACCAAGTTTCAAGTCTCAAAAACTAAATAAATAGCAAATTTTGTCATGAATACAATCCAAAATTTTGGCATATTGTTTCTTTTTTTTTCATTTTTTCATCATAACAAAGGATGTCGCGAAAATCATTTCCCATGATAATTTTGGAGACCTTTTTGCACAAGAAAACTAAAAGCCTTTTGAATTTTAGGAACCTCCATAGGAAAAACAGACCACGGTATAAAAAGAACGAAAGTCAACTAGCCCGTATACTACTCTCTTAACACCGAACTAATTCTAATTAAGGCAATTCAATTATTGAACATTTAATAGACAAAATCGTCAAAGTCCCTGGTTATGAAGGCAGACTGAAGGCAGAGTGAAGAACTTTTTACAAACGACATTTTGAAGCAAACTAAACTCCAGAAGAACAAACCACACATATTCCCCACAATGTATTTCTGAATTTTTCCATTAAAATTCAAAGTAATGCCGGCTATTAACAATGAACAAGATTCGAGAAAATTTACCAGTACCAGATACGGAATCCGCAATAAAGTTTATTGGGCAAAATATTTCCACCATTTTGGTTAGCCCCTTATTTAAGACAACGGAAATTCTCATCAAAAGAACCGAAGTGAATTCCGAGAAAATTGCCATCGAGTCATTTTTTGCGCAGAATAAAACGCCAAACATCCGAGAGGACAATATTGATGAAGATTCTTGGGATGATAACACCACCGAATTATCCATCTGCCATATGTCGTCTCTTAGTGAATCTCCGAAAATAGATATCACACCAGGTGCTAGCGTTATAATCATTTATCAACAGAGCGACACTTTCTCACGCGAGTGGAAACGCTGAAAATCATACGACGGGAACGTTTTACGTAATTCGCATTTTCGAAAGTTGTTGTATTTATTTAACGACTTAGTAATCGAAGTTAATGAAATAAAATAATAGGTGCAATAATTGCTTACAGTAAAATTACAGAAAAAATAATGTTTTGATGCAGAATAATAAGAATGGGTGAACAGAGGCCTAAGTCAAGAGTGTTTCTCGTGACTCCTCACGTTTCACTTCTTTTGAAGTTCACGCTGAACATTTTACCTTCACTGTCTTTTCATTAGGACTTACGCTTACTGTTACGCTTACCAGGCTCTATAGGTTTCATTTGGCTACGAAGTTCACACCATTTTTTATCCCGGTGGAACGTAGAATTATCTTCATGGTTTTCACTTCCCCTATTCTTAAGAGTCTAAAGAAGCTCCTCCGTAGCTAAAGGAACCGTAGATAAAAAATTAAGTACTGTTACGGGAAATAGAAAAAAGAATACCGAAAGAGCACGGAGTTTTATTTACGAAAATTACACATCTAAAAATTACCGATAAAATTACCGATAAACGCTGTTAGCCGGTAAGCTTTAATAAGACTCTTCGATTATTTTATCATTAAATAAATAATTAAGGTTAACCCTTATCACAACATTAGTCTGACTGATAGAGATCGGGAGGAGAAAGCGGAAATGGTGAATTCAAGAGATCTGAAGGTAAAGAGAGGTAAAAGAGAGAGAGATAGGTATATAAGAGAGACACCTACAGACTAAGTAGGTATGCTGTAACCCGACGGTAAAAACTCTCGATTTATTTTTTATAACTCCCATAGGCCAAGCTACGATTATAACAACGCAGAAAAGGGGACGGAAACCGGGTAGTGAGACAGTCGGTGACTAGTACTGTAATTTGTATGTGATTAGTACTGTCATCTGTTTGATTAGTACTGTGTTTATAGAATTAGTTCTTGATATTTAGGTGATTACTCGTCAACAAAATTTGTTTGAATATCACAAGGAACATAATCAAAATACTAATGAATATTTATTCATCAATTTATATAGGTCTATATTTATCAACAGTTCACGCCAGTGTCTCCATCATTTTCTCTGGTTTGTTTGTCGAATAAGTTGATTAACAGGGAATCTGTATTATATTTTCGTGCTTCCGTACTCTAATTGGGTGAACGGTTTGCTGATGCCTAAATTGATGGAAAATGATGGAGACATAGTATTTTAATTATGTTTCCTTAGGATATCCAAACAAATTTGATTGGCCAGTAGTCATCCATAACTCACGAACATATTTGTGTCTCACTGTCTCGTTTCAGTCCCCTTTTATGCATGAATATAATCGTAGTTTAACATCTGGGAGTCAGTTGTGGCATTTTAACAAGGTGCACGTCAACGTATTAGACTTTCTTCAATCAGTTTTAACCATCGGGCATTATTGGTTACCGGGTAGCGATTTGGAATATCTGAGGTTCGAAGGCACACCTGTTCCAAGGCACAACAAATGAATTCGGTCGCGACATCAATAGTCCCCCGAGGTTGATTAGTATAGAAGCATGGTGTCGCTTATAACACTAATTAGGATGGTATGGCTAGTAGTCGAAATGGATGTAGAAAGTTGTGAAGGTTACTGTTTTTATAGGACTGGCATACTCGGCTACGTGTATTAAGGGCTATGATAAACTTCTTTCTGATGAAAAAGAGAAATGACTTGTTTACAACGAAGAAATATTGGACTCTTGGGTGATTATTCTGCAGCGAAGCCAGCACTTACAGAGGAGCTTTCAGAACTTCAGATGAAATTTGATGAAAATTTTGCTCGAATTTTATCGGAAATTTATGATAAACCGTTTACGTTAAAAAAAGTCTAGCAACAAAATAAGCCACTTTCATGAGCCCTGTAAAATACATGAATATTTTTTAATTAAGGATTTACCATTAGAAAGCTAAACGTTCAGCTTTCTTTTTCTGGTAAACATTTGATTACAAACTATGCATGGATTTTCCGGTGAAAAGGCTCGAAAAAATCAATCCGTACAGTCTAGAACTCATCGCAGAAATCCTCAAGTCAAATAAATTCTAACTCATTCATCTAAACTGTCCCAATTGTTCAAAAAAATCAACTCTGACTAAAGTAAGCCACGGTTTGACATGGCAGACGGGTGTTCAAATTAAGCAACGGTTTTAAAACCTACGCTCTGTGGCTTACTCTAGTCAATGGCTGTATCTGATGCTGTCAAGAAGTCAAATAAATATTTATGTAAAAAAACGGCTCAATCCAAAATTCCACTCTTAGCCCATACTTCAGCCCATACTATTTTTGAGTTACTATCTAACTTTCTGTTAGATAATTCTGGGCGAAGGCTGATACGGTACACCAAAAAATCACGCATGTTGAGAACATTATCAGGTAAAGCAATATTGATCTATAACATAGCTTATATCCTTTAACCAGTGGATACCTCGAGAGAAATTTCCTGTGGATACCGTTTAGGGACAAAATGTCCTCCGCTCTTCTTTTCCATCTCAAGTCTGAACGGAACAATATTTTCCGTTGAACGAGGGAAGATGTGCTATCTGCCTATTTAACAGTGTTAAAATGATATTAATATTGCTTACCGATAAAGTATGAAAAATAAGAATGTAACGGTTATACAGGTGATATGTATTTCCCCTGAAATTGGTCTCATTCGACGCGCAAGGATGTCAGCTACCTTTCTTCTCAAGTGGTCGACTCCGAATTCGTAACCCGTTATGTATTTATAGCCACTAGAAGTCAAAAATGTGATTTCGGAAAGTATGTCCTATTGGCTCGAAGGTGGACTTATTCGACGCGCCATGACTCCATCTTCAATTATTCGCAAAGAACCGACCCCGAATTCTTAGCATGTGACCTAGTTATAGCCCAAAAATGGGATTTCTAAAGTACCAATTTTCAAAAATTGACAAAATCACGAAATTTTCACTTTTTTATTTTGTTATGATTTAGAAAACATACCAAGATCCCCAGGTATGTTCACTAAAAATTCAACTGGAAACAACTGCATAAAACTAGTCTTTGGGACGGTCAAATCAATTTAGTCTATTTTGGCAATGTGACTTTAGAGGTCCATCGGTTTAAAATATCGATACTTATATTGGATTTAAAATCGATACTTTTATTGGATGCCCTGGGGTCTACTTAATCTAGATACTACTACAGTATATATTTAATAAAAAATGTTGTTAACGGTTAAAATTCTTAGTGCTGTAATTACTAAACCGTTAGATTTCTGCAAAAAACCGACATTGCTCCAGTGTATATTCTGTGGACGATAAGACCACCATGTTTTATCTGTAACGACAACCATACAAAGGAAAAACACTGACAAAAATGTAGATTGAAATAGAGGTCCGACCGCAGAGATAATGGCAGTTAAATTTTGCAAATCGCTTGAATTTTCACAAAAATCGAGAAAAAGCTTTTTGTCTGCCCAATTATTTACAGTGAACCCTGTAATAAGTTAAAATTTGAAGCAGATCCGTCCATTCGTTCTCGAGATATATACGAAAGAAGAGAAGTTTGGACGTATTTTGGACGTTGTCCCCATACGGGTGTCCACTGTTTAACAGTCACACAGCGACCAAAAACTACTGCTCACGCAGCGAGCTGGCAGTTTTCTGCCAATTTGGGGCTCCCGAG